>BGPT01001262.1:57009-90412 GCA_003297045.1 Symbiodinium sp. clade C Y103 | reverse complement strand
CTCTCATTGTCATCATCATTTGAATCATCATGTCATTACCTTCAACCCCAACACAACTGTGTTATCTCTCTCACTGATTTCAGGCATGTATTGTATCGCATGTTTTATGAAGCACTGCTCCACCCATATCGGAAGTGATGATTCACACCAGAAAATAAGGCCTAGTTAGGGCCTAATAGAGTCCAAATAAGGTTTGGACATCCTTTGTGCCAAGAAGCTGTGGTTGAGGGGGGGGGGGTTTGGGATCTGTGATATGAGCCGACCAAGCATGGCAAGCTGGTCCACTGGATCCCCAAAGATCTACAACAATGGTCAAAGTCCGGATACTGCTACTGATATTCCGATAATTGGTCAAATGTGCACCTTTGTTGATTGCTTGTCCTGAACATCTGTGTGTCATCCCACCGTTACCGCTTGCATCTCTACATAGTCTATGCTTGCTGGTCACATCCATATCCGAATGATTGCGGGCAAAACTCTGCAGATTTGTTCTATTGAGATTTCCATACCTTCATTGTGCTGAATATTCTGACAATCAAATAGCGTTGGATGGGGGTGTCATTCCATTTACTCTTGGTCATCAAAAAAAACAAAATCCATTGTAGTATCCCTCCAATATCATTGGTCATGCAATGATATCCCAATGCCATAGCTCACCTTCACGAGCTCACCTTCAATAAAGTCATGATGAGATTCCAGCCTAGTCCTTCCATTCATGGCCACAATTTAAGACACGAACTCACCATTCACCATAAAATTCAAACCCTTCAAACATGGTCTCTTCTAGAAAATGTCTTCAAACATGCCTCTTCTCCCAGGAGATATGATGGTCAGTTGCATCATCCCCCATCGGTCCTGCCACGTTCTCCACGAAATGGCCCAAAGAGCGGTTCGCGCGGTTGTACTCACCGATGCCCCCCTCTTCCTGGCGCTGATTTTCGCAGCATGTACTGAGAGTTCAAAAATAGAAAACATCATCCTTGGGAAGCCATCATTATAATGGTATACATCTATATATAATCATCTATCTATATAGTTATATGTTATGTTCGGATTCCATGACGAATTTTAATTTTTGTAGACCGTTGGACGCGACATTTCCAACCTTCCACCCGTCAGGACCCATCATGCTGCCTCCAACACCACATGCCTGGGCAGGAGCTTCTTCTGGCGAATCGTCATGTTCCATTATTCTTGTCCCTATCAAAGATTGCCATTCTTGGGCCACGTTTTCAATCACACACAAAGTCAAGTCATTGGGCTCCAAAATACTGTAACTCATCAATTGCTGACTTTCAGCAGCATGCGCTATGTCTGCTAATGTCCCACCAAAAATGTTAACCCCAGTTGAACCCATCATTTCATGCTCTATCCCAGCATCAACAGCATCAACCGAGATATGCTACATAGGGTGAAGCTCTACCAACCCAAACCCCCAGGGAAGCCCAACTTGTTGGAACCATCGTCCACGGTGTAGATGAACATGTTTGCCCTCAGGTTGCCTGCAGCTGGTCGCGATTTCACTACCCGGGTGCTTTGGTTCGCATCACCATTTTGATGGGCAAAAGTCTCAATCACGCCTGCGTCACCCTTCATCACCTTCCCTTTGTAATACATGGGGAACCTGGGCACAAGAATGGAGGATCTACCAGGGATTTTAAACCAGGAAATCTAGAGCTTACCCCAAACGTAATCCAACATGGCAACAGAAAGCCCCACAGAAAGCCCCAACGTTTGTATGAAAAAGTATCGAAACATGGATGGATCATAAAAGTCTGTAAGATCCACTGGAAATGGATATCACCAGGGATTTTTTCAGTACCATGTTAGATTACTGGTAGCGGGATGTCTCCAGGTCCAACTGTGCTGGTGATATTCATCAGCAAGTATCAGATTACTTGGAAAACTAGAGGCTTCTGCAACAGGTATAATTGACCCACTGGTTCTGAAAATAGGGTTTTGGGTATGCCTTTGAATCTACACCAACTATTCACCTGCACGAAAATCCTCAAAGTTGGTACTGCTTTGAACACCGCCAGGTGAAGCTTAGCAACAAGTTCACGAACGACACCACCACTGAGAACAGGTAAACGGCCAGGTAAAGCCAGCCATAGCCGTCCTGCCCGGGTTTCGAAGGGTCCAAGTCCGTCCCAAGCAAAAATTCACCTTGGGTGCTCCCTGGAGGCAACAAGTGGCTTAACCAGCAAGATATTCATGGCTCAAAAAAACAATCAACACAAATAGGGTTTATACCACTATTACCACTATTCCCAATCATATATCCCAATTGGGGATGGCAAATTACAAAGTGGGCTCCCAACTTCAGATTGAAAGCCTTTTGGGGACGAAGGCTAACCCCATTCCCACCTGGGGTATCTTGGGGATTAACTCCGCTTACAACTTGGGGTGGCTGTTGATCGTTGGCCCCTCATGTTTGGTACGGTGTATTTTTGGGCTTACCACATGACTGGGTGAATTCAAACACTTGTTGATGAAGTGTTCGGACTAAGCCAAGAGAATGCAAGGGAACCAGGACTTGCCAGAGGAACCCCGACTTTTTTCGACGAACTGTCCAAACTGTCAAAAATCATCACAATACCTCCCACCTGAAATCCAACTGACCTTTGTTTGCCTCTCGGGCACTCTAAGTTGCACTGCAAGATTCTCTTGAAAATTTGGATTGTCCAGTTTGCCGTGTTTGTTTGCTGAAATCATGGAAAATTAGTACTCAGTGCTTTTGATGTTTTTTTGACCCGACACATTTCTTCCACTGCTTGTACTTTGATCTTCCATTCTAGGGTTAATCAATAGAACATCCATCAATACAAAATCCGTCGGAAATCCATATCCTCTGGAAATTGAGCATACTAGGGAAAATCACCATCTCAACATATTTCAACTAGGAAAAACCATCGAACTTAAATGGGCCATCCCTGCCATACTTCAGGTTACCAGATCCATTGGACCTTGATTCCAACCAGCATCCAACGCCTCCTTCCCGAATGTCTTCAGCTGGCTGTCATACTTGGCGGTGGCACCGAACCTTGCAAAAATGGCCGAAAGAAATTGCGGTCGGACCCAAAATTCATGGTGGTTGTCTGACAATTAAGGGTGTTTTTATAAATGAAAAACAACACACTTTTGAGGAACTGGGTTTAAGTCTGAGAATGGAGAATGCGGATGGCTTTAAACCAAAAATAAACGATAAATGCGGTCCTCTGCGCCTTAATGTGGACGAATCCTCAGACAACTTGACATAGCTTGATATAACCAACAAAAATTAGATTATCTTAAGCAAGAAGACAACAACAGGTAGAACACGGAAATGCTGTTGTTGGCATGGTTGTACCCCAGTTGACGCAAGCACAGCTGGACGGAAACCCAACCAGTTGTGTGTGTCTGAAGGTGATAGGGAAATTGATCAACAAATAGATTCATGTGTACCCGATTGACACGCCCAGTTGGTCAATGTTGAGGTGGCACAGCACCACATGCAGCTTGGCAGCTTGTAGATGGCAAATGCAATGCCGAAGCCAATCAAACGAGGTACCGTCAGCAAGACTGGCCACGCTGCAGATCGGTGGGTCCACCGTGTTGCTTCACTGCAAAATCCACCAGAACTCCCATTCTGCCAATGTTTGGGGTGCCATCCACCACTCGGCCTAGCTGCAAAGTATTGACCCCAGAGGTTTCAGGGATTGCCTTTGATGTAAAGGTCCACCAGAAAATAAATCTAGTCATATAGCCAGCAGCAATCTGCGGTCCCTGCGGTCCCCGGGCCTGAGACCATTGCGATGTTCTTTCCGGCATCGAAGTCTTCAGGTGCTGACAGCAACAAGAGGGAAATCAGGCAGCTGATGCTGTGGTCACGGGGTGGATGGAGGTTCAATGGCGCACTGATGCTCTTGTAGATATAGGTACTCTATACTTATACCGTCTTTCACCAATACCTCTACTTGTTACTTGTTTCTACTCTCATAGTTATACAAGGCTTGATGATGCAATTAAAGTCTGGCATTGAGTGGCAAAGTACAAGTGCCCTCCAAAATCATCAAAAGTTGCCGCCCCGTGGAAATTGTACATATGACCAGGAACACCACTCCTTTTCACTTCATGAGGCAAGGATCTTTGCGTGGCAACTCACGAAGCGATCACTTGAGTGGTTTCTTCAAATGTCAGACCTTCAACTGTCACCAAGATATGGATCTTTGACCAAATATGTTTGGAACCATCAACATCTCTGGTCTATCTTCAGAATACCGTGCCTTTTCCGACCCAAAGCTGATATCTCAACTGCAGTGGATCAACGATGAACACAATCACCTTCCGGCCGAGGCCTCCCGACTCCAAGAGAGGACTGTGTTCACTCCGCCCTGCAGTCATGTGGCACCCGAAACCGGGACTGAATTGGTTCCCATATGATCTTAGTATATCTTAGTATGTATTATCCAGTAAATTTGCGTGGTCTGAATCTAAGCTCCTTACCTTTTGTTCAGTTGATTGATTCAGTACTGCAGGATCAATCGACCGAGGCTGAGCGTGTCGAGTTGATGTTGTGGCTATAACACTGCAAGGGAAATTGAGAATCAAAACATGGCCGATGATATCCTCTACTCTAGTACTCTACAGTAATTTAAAATAGCCACAAGAAATACAATGTCTAATGGGTAAATCATCGAACTAAATGGGGCATTTCAAATGGCAAATGTTTAAATGACCAGAGGGTACTTATAAGAACTTCTGGCTTCACCATGCAACAATGTACAGGCATTTGCCAGACCTCTGGTGGAAATACTTTACACATTAATAGTTTGTTAAAGGAATCTCAGTCATCCATAGCTTTAAATCATGAGAGGAATCTGCCAGTGAATCCCAGTTAGTACCTCTTTCATAGCATGGTTCGAACCCAGCTACGTAATCCTATATCATGTACTTTATGTCAACCTCAGATCAATACACCCCTTGGCTGTTGAATTGTGTGGTAACATGTTAGTAGCATATTGTCACTGGTTTAGAGGAGCGCCCTCAATTGATGAACTAATGTTCATATATTGTATATCTTTATACATATTGTATACATATATTGCCAGCAAGCCGAGTCAGAGGACCTGCCATCTCTCTCCACGTGCTCCGCTGGGCGCTGGACAAGTTTGCACTGGGAAACGCTGCGAAAGACGAGACGCGCAAGTGGAAGGAGCTACAGCTGAGTCCAGAAATGGAAAAAACATCAGGGTATGCAGGGTGAAGTTCCCCTTATAAGTGGATATATAACCGTACTTATAGGGGACAAGTTATATCCCAACTTTGGGAGTTGCTACCATGGTCACAACTGCACCAAGTACCCCGCATTTTTTCCGCCAGAAAAAATGAGGAAGGTCCCATTTCTGGACAAACCTATGTGTTTTAAGGGGGTGTCCTTTCTCCTCCAGTCATTTGACCTGCTGATTGGGATCATGAGTTTGCCTTCAGTACTTGGGAAGATGAAGCCCGATGCACCGGATTCGTGGACAAACCCAAATCGCTGCCAGTTTGTACATCGCAACCTCTCATCCAGATAAAAGGAGATAACCTCTGAAGTCACTGACTGGACCATATCGCTGTTCTGACGGATCCAGCAAAAGGCCAAGAAATCAAGGTGTGCAACTCAATTGCAGATCTGAGTTTGTCTAAAATGTTCGGACACAAAACAATATCGTGGGTTATCCTCACGCCCTCTATTGAAGCTGCCCTTTTGGGGTACACCGCATTTCTTGGTGTTTGCTGCCGCTCTGAACTTTTCCTCAACGACGTTGCGGTGCTTGCGGCTGAGGTGTCATGAGGTCCTGGGAGATGCCATGGTGAACCCCCCCAGTTGAGGTAAATGGTACATGTAAATTCCCTGGGAACATCCCACAAAATGTGAAATGGATGTTCATCCCCTCAAGTATGCACTGCTCCGCTGCATCTTCTCGCGGAGCTGGTATCCAGGTTTCAACGAAAGAGCATCAAGGAGGGATGTCACGTGACACGGGATGCCCATGTCCCAGCCGACTGTCTCAGCCATCTCCTGGTAGAAATTCCGAATCGTCTGGTCTTCCAAATTCCCGGATTTCATCCATTGAAACCACGCCGTCCACTGTTCTTCGTTCGTGGGCATGCCATTCCTCAGTGGCACAAACTGGCGTCAGCATTCAAAGAGTTGCCTTCCCGGGAAAGTGATATAGTTTGATCATATGAAAATCAACAAAATATGTTTTTCCTGGATTTCAAACACTCCACAACTTGATCTTCCCACGCTCCAGCTCTCCCGTGGCCAAGGGTCTTCTGCATCCATTGGCCATGCATCATCTTTGCCTTGCCCTTTTCCTTTTCTTCCAACTCTTCTGCTTCTTTTTCCTCCTTCATGTTCTCACGAATCCTGAGCCATGACAAAGGAAAACTACCCATTCTGACCAATTTGGCTGGAATTTGTCAATCCAGCAATTCTAGAGGAGTTGTTCATAGGTTTTCTATAGTAAGGCCAGGTGGTATCCCAGCAAAGGTGGTAGGAAAGTGTGCACAGCAGAACCTCCAGAACTGGCGCGTATGGGCTGAGACCCATAAGCCAAGGCTATTGGGCAAAAATTTCATGACCCTCCCACCAAATACGAGCAAATCGTGGCTGGTTTCCCAAACCGGCAGCCGAGAATCTCTTGGTTGGCCATATCCAGACCTTCAACCCAGGAGTCAAGAGATTTCCCTTGCTCCCTGCGATAGATCTTGGTTTCTTTCGTATACCTGCAGCCGTTGCAGCCATTTGTTGACAAAGGCAGCCCATCAATGAGAACAATCCCTTGGAGGAGTTGATGGGGTGCAGATATTGTAGGAGTCCAAAAAAAATAGAAAAGTCTGTCATTCATTGAAACATGATGTTTGCCTCATAATGTCGAGGTGTCCAACTTTTCTGTCTCTTTGGGGGGTGCAAATACTTCAATCCAAACCTCCGATCAACACTCAGCCCAGTTGCTTCACATAGAACTGGTCCTGTTTCACTGCATGGGAGGAAAGATCCATGAAATTTTAAGGGACTTTACGGAATTCTAAGGGACTTGCATGGATTGCATGGATTTTCAGGAATTTTAACCAGCATGCATCAGGATGTGACCATTATCATGTCTTGACTTAAGCATTAAATACCGGCTATAGCGACTCAAATTGTGCACATGCACGGACCCACAAATTGGAGATTTTGAGTCATGACAACATCCCAAAATGAGGATCAATCATTTTGAGCTGAATAAATTTGCCAATGCCCTTTGACCAAACACCACTATGAACATCGGTCCAAGAGTGATTCCAAAACCTTCAAGAACATGCAGCAACCATTTACATGAGATTGCTACCCGTGGCAGCCAAAGATTTTTACATCCAAGAAAGGGCCCGATTGGCAAATTGTGTCCTTTTAGGACAACTAGAGGGACATACTGTACCATTTACCGTCGGTATCTATTGACCCGTAAACATGGGGGGCTGCCCCTCTTTTTCATCAAGCATCACGCAACCCGTGAGAAAGGACATCCATCCAAGGGTCGCTTACAATTTCCAATCTTAGGCTTGCTCCCAACTCCCAGATTCTCGAGAAATTGGCAAAAGAGGCCGAAAAATCACCAATTTCTGAATCCGAAAAAATCCCAAGTTCCTCTGAATCCCTGGCACTTCCGATTCTTCATGGTGAAGTCCGGTGCAGCCCATGGCTTGCCCATGGCCCATGGCGTCCTGTCGTTGCGGGTCGCGGTGCACCTGCGTCATGCTCGCCAGCATAAAGAAGCCATCGGGATGATGCCACTTTTCGGCATCCAGGGCTTCCTGGGCGGAGGTGGGGATGAAATACACCCAATATATGCTGCAAATAAACCCAAAAATTGGAGAGTTCTAACACTAAACTAGGGTTTCAATTTGGGGAGGCAGTTAAATGATGAGATTATAGAGGGGGTTTAGGGGTGTCCAACCAAATGCTATGCAAATCCCTATTGAAACAGCAGGCGCTTTACTTTTCTACCTTTTTGCGGAGCCCTATTATCCCTATTGGTAAAAGCCCCTTAGTAGTCGATGGATTGTGGGAGTTCACGAAAAAATGGTATATATGTAGCCCTCATATGAATCTACTTGAGTCATGAAAGGTATGTTCACATTGCAGCCTGAGGGGTATTAGACCACAGAAACCCCTACACCTTTTATGTAGAAGCGGTCGAGAACACAACTAGGATCCTCGCCAACTCACGCCACATACAGACTCTGGCACTTGGGGTTGGGGCAACATCTATGGGACCATCGAAATGTGGGAGATCAACATGTGAAAACCAGGGTGCCACAGCTTTGACCCACGCTCCAAGACATCCTCGGCATGGCTGTCCCATGGCTAAATTCTTCGAGGCCCTGGCATTCTTGCTGCCATACCAGCAGAAGTACCACTTTCTCTGCGGCTGCCGCAAACCTGCAGTATGTCGACCCTGGAAGGTATTTGTAATTGAGAACATCTCAAATAAACAGCAAAATGATCAGTACCACCAACAAATTGGCACCAAGTACATTACCTTATTGTGTAAAATACGGTGTTCTTGTTTAGCAATGGTCCGAGCGCCTTTCTTCCGAGCCTTTTCACACTGTTTGGCCCACTCCTGCCAAGTCTTTTGCACAGGCGATCAAACTCACAGATTTGCCCTTGAGACCACGAATGAGCAGTTGAAATGGGCACCAAACACTGGCTGGCTGACACTTCAAACAAATGCGCATCATCATTTGTGGCGTCAATTCCCTTTCAGATGGAAGCGGCATGGTTTTTCGTTGAGCGCGAGTAGCTTGCAGATCTCTGTCGCTAAAATCAACAAAGCCTCTCAACTAGGTAGCTTGAAGTGGAACATCCCCTGGCTAATCATCATGTTTCCATTTAGCTCACCATTTTGGAGGCCCCATTTACAGCCAGACACATCCCTGCCTCTTTCATATCATCCCCTTGCAGCTCAGCAAAGTTGCAGTGGATTGTGCGAACGTAGACCTGCTGCATCTGCCGAGGCAAAGTGTAACTCCCTGTGAGAGCATATCCCTGTTGCAGGTTTTAAGAAACAAAGCTCACCTTGGATCTTATCGCAGGATGCGCGACTTGACCATGTAGGTATAGCCCCACACTTGCAGCTTTCAGATAGTGAGGGTGTTGGGGTGTTGGCTCCTGGTACTTGGGGGATGCAGTTGGGATTGTAAATGGCTGTAACCATGGCAACGATCCCTGTAAGTTGAGATATAACCCCTGTCACTCTATGTATCCACTTAGTTCACTGGTACTGCATCCCCTTCGTCCAAAAGACATATAACTAAAAAATTGCCAGATTCTCTATGGTTCCCAGCCTTAGATCTTCATCCATCACTACTTTAGTCCCTGGTAAAGGGGACCCACCAGCGCACCTTGCCCTTGTCCTTGATTCCATCTGCGTCGATCTCCCGCAGGTCCCCCTCAAGTGCTACGGCCAAAAATGTGGTTATCAAGGAACAGAAATGGTGCGATTCACACATGGAATGTGGATATCAAGCAACAATAATTGAAAAAAATACCATGTTGCCGGGACAACAAGCAACTGCCTCGTAAAGGTGACCAGCAGAACAATCAGGGGGTTGCTGCCATCTCATGGTTGATGTACAGTAGATGATGATACAACGACCACCAATAGCCTGCAGCGTCTTGGCCAGAACTGCAATCTTCTTCTCACCATCCAGCCTTGGCTGGGCCCCTCATGACATGGGGATGGTCTGTTGCTTTGCATCCCATGTTTTGGTATTTTGGGTTATAGAGTACAAATAGCCAAACACAAAAGCATGGCTTGCCGGCTGGCAACCCAAATTTGGGGTGTCAATCGAAATTGCATTAGGGCTGTAGGATGTTGGTGGAAGTGTCATGGCAGATTCTCCCCCCTTTGAAGGGTAGGATGTAAAAACATCTCAAGTCCTTAGGCGCAAAAAGATGGGATGGATTGAAGATTTTAGGATCACAAGCCCAAGTTCCCAGGGCCAAAGAAATTTGTCCCTAGGTCTACATGATTTCATTTCTTCAGGGAAACAGCCTGGCTACATCCCTAAGTCTTGATAACTAAATCAGAGACGACCTGGCGGCCTTGGCCCAGCTTGGCTTAGCGATCCAAGCAGCTTCTCGCCCTTCTGCAAAGGCAGCATTTCCTTTTTCCTCACCATCTCCTGGTTTGAGTCTCGAAAATGGTGAAGGGATGTGAAGGGATGTGAAGGGTTGGTCATGGAATTGACCTGAGAAATAGCAAGGAAATCCGTTTTGAGGATCGATATGTATATTAAGATATGTATACGGATAGAGATAGAGAGATGTACGCTTTACTATTAAATATAAAAAATAAGATTGTAGAAAACTCAGGAGACATAACGAAGGAACCGCATCGCATCAACCAACAATTTAATTCTTCCGGGATCTTTTGGGCATGCGGTATGTGTCCAATCAGGGAAAACAAAAGTTGATGGCTGGTCCAATTTGGGTTGAAGTGCCTTTCCAAAAAATCATTGCTTCACATGGCCATAGGTCCAACATGGAGTGCAAAAGAAAGAACACATTCAGCCTCGGGACTTAACCATCCATTCACCCATCAATTAAAGCAAGATAGCCGTGATAGCCATTCATTGGAAGCCAATCCTAGCCGGGCTCTGGACGCTTGAGCTGGGGATAGACATTATGATTTGCTCATAGCAAAATGTCATTCAAGCATATTTCTGAAGTCAATTTTCCCTTTTCACCACAATCTGACAAGCATCAAAATACAACCCACCAGAGTACCTGTTGTGGACACACTCTTCACTTCCACATCTTGCCCCGGCGGAGGTTCCTGGATTGCATTGCTCACATCCACCAGAAGAGGGGAATCATCATCGATGCCTCAGACGAGGAAAAGTCCCAGTGGGGTTCGGTTGGAAATATCAGACTTCAAGTGGTGGGAAAAATCAGTGTTGCAAAGATTGAATGGATTTGTTTCTGAACATTTACATAATATGGAGAGATTTGCGGAAAAAAAAATATATAGGGGTTTGGAACCCCTGTAGTTGATCAAAGTTGATGTAGGATAGAAAAGTGTATTGGTAGTCCTTCCTTTTGAAAGAGATCGATTTCCACTGCTTTACTGAACCGCCAAAACTTCCACAAGACTGCGGTCTTAAATGGGAACATTCCGACAATCTCCTGCATGAGCTGGTAATCATGGAGATCCAATACCATGCGGCCACCCGCTTCAAATCGGGACAATACACTGTTTCAATATAGAACTGCGAGGCTATATCACTGAGTTTACGTCTTCGCTTCTTCTGATTTTTTTGGGTTTTCCGAGCAATGTCACCCCTGGACTTATCAACTCCGTTGATGAAAAATTGTGGGGTTACCTCCAAAAAAGCGTTTGAATGCAATTAAAAGGGGAACCCCCCGATCAATAAACCGGGGTTGTATTAATCCTGGGCTGAAGTTATGAGTGTCTTCATAAGGTGGCGCCACGCTTGGGTCCCAAGCCATCTATGGGGCACGCCCCGATGTCCTTATCACTTTTGCCGCGCTTCCTGCCATCGAACATATAGTCATAGTCCACCCCGGAGAAACCAACCAGCTGGGACAAGACAAAATAGCGGCACTGTGTTTTTCCTCGTCATTCCCCAGGCCTTACAGCTCCCAATGAATTCCAATATGTCCCAACAGCCGGCTTTAAAGTTGACACATTTTTTAGTCAGAAACTGGGTCCGAGAAAGATTTGATGCTGACCATTCCACTTGGGGGGTTCATCCCAGTCAATTAGTCAGGGGTAAGTGCGTTATAACCCCGGCTATGGGTAAGTATAACCAACGTCCTAACTGGGATGAAGCACCATTCTACCGCTGGGTCAAACCCCCACCCCGCCAGAAGGTCACCAGGAGCGTTCCGACCTCGGCCGGTCGAGTCGTTAAGATCGCAAGGGAAAACCCGATCTCCAAAAGTCCAAGGACTCAGTTTGTGCTCTCATAGTAGCCACAATCCACAACCAATAACCCTTGTTTTTTTTTGAGTTATGCGGATTTTCAGGATCCTGTTGGATGCTGATATATGTTCTACAGATTGTATCGCAGAAGTCAGTTCTCTCAACAGTACTTGGAATTTCGATCCGCCCTGGGCGGCTTAGATCATCATATTTCACTTGGGGCTTAAGGCCTTTAGCTTATCATTCTGACATTCGGAATGTATGATGCATCCCTAACGCTCCATCGCCAGATCGTCGACCGCTGAGACTGAAACGGTCTTGCCCTTGTGCTCCAGTTTGAATTTCTGTTTCTTTCCAAAGAAAGTATCGGACTTGTCCAACATGTCCTAAAACGCAGAGGGATAAAGGGTCCTTTGGGTGGAGCAGTGCCGCCCCAAAACCTCAGGGGGTTCAGCAACGACAAATTATGGTGTTTAAAACCCACAAAAAGAAGAGTGCTGTACCTGAAAGCAAACCACACTAGAGGTTCAGAGGGACTCCCGCAACGGGTTGGCATACACAGGAAACCTTGCGGTCAAACCTCGACCTGGTCCTTCGCAACACTTGGCTTTCCATGTTGCTCCCTTTCTCAAAAAAGGTGCACCGGGCAAATTGCTGCAAACTGACCCCAACCATGTTTGCCCTGCCTCACAGTAGTTTTTGTTAGGTTCGTATGGTCTCAAATCATTTTGAAAAACGGGTCATTCTCTAGCAGCAATCCACAACTTGCGATCCATTTACAGTCTCGCTCTGCAATCCCATGCGATCCCTGTCCTTCTTGGTATCCAAACTGTATGACGCAATCTTTGAATCCTGCACATGTGGCCATCTCAAGTGGGTGCAAGGCTAAATTTCGGGGGAAAAACACACCAAAATCCCAATGGCTAGTCACGGTTCGTCACAGCTTTTTATCCTATTTGAATGGCAAGCCATTGTGTGGTAAACCCAGTTTTGATAAAACTCAGTTGAGCATAGGTCCCAATCAGTTGGAACTATCAATTTGAATGTCGGAAAAAAATGGTAAGTTGAAATGCCCTGGCTGCTCCAAGCCTTGATAGTCCCCAGAGACCACAGGCTGATGACACCCTCAGAGGCTCCCTGCGGAACTTCCTGCGGAAGCGAAAGCGGACCCGGACGCGACTCGGAACATCCCACGGACATTGCCCCCGAGGCCATTCCCTTCAGAAAAGATAGGAAAAGGGGATCCAATTTGGGAGGATGTCTTGGGATCATCATTGATCCATTCCGGGGGCCCAAGAATTTCGACTCATCCGCAAACGCTGGTTATAAAATGCTGTAACATGTCATAACTTGATCCATTCGTAGATGGTTAGAAGTGAGAGGCTATCACTGAGACACACTGAAACGGCCACAACTTGGGGTATGGATTTGTCTGAAAATATGTGTACCCCTAAATTCAACCGTTTGAAAACCTCAGTTTCCCAACTAAGCTTGCCATAGATTGGGGGGCTCGTCCCACATTTTCAGACCCGTATCTCCCCTAGATGATATCTTCCAGTAAGTCAACATAGATATGGAAAACCTGTGGGTAAAAACCAATAGTAAAAACCAATAATAGGTGTTCCATGTCAAACTATTGCATTCCTGGAGCATACCTGCCGAGCACCAAGTGCTGAAACCACCACCACCACCCGTCCAGTTTCTTGGTCTGCTCCCATCGTAGGTCAGAGGTGCCACTGGTCTCCACACTGCTCCAGTTGAAACTCGCCTAACGCGGACAATTTTAAGACGATGGAGTTAGGAGACGGAGACTTACATCCAAGCTAGGGTCCAAGTCCTGTGTGCGGGATTGCTACTACCCTAAATCTTTGGATGGGATGTACTGCTACTGGGTTTGTTTGAAAATTGAGATTCTAACCAAAAAGATTGTGTTTTTATCTATGAAACGTATGTTTATTTTTCAAATTGGGTTTGTCTGAAAATAGCACACCCCGATACCCAAGTAATTGCATTGTTCATTGTTGTTTATCCCAAAAAAAATGTAATCTTGGTGTATCCCACGTGTTGAACGAACCCAATTTACCCGCGATAAACCCATACAAGTTGAAGCATTGACAATAGGGGTTGTGGGTTGAAGTTGGAGAATGTTGACCCATGATAGACCTAGATGAAATGGAGGGTTGACTTCATGTTTTGGAGTTTGATAGTAGTATCAGATGGATGAGCAACAGTTGCTATTGGATGCTGAAAGAAAGTTGGATATGTTGCCAAGACCAGTAACGATGTGGGTGTTGGTTTATAAACCCCATCAACTATGTATGGTTATATCTACGGTAGATCCTAGTTGACTTACTTACAAACCAGCCTAGCTAAGTACCTCCTTCCCCACCTTGTAGCAGGGATTTCCAAACAGCTTCCATGGACCACTTGCATTAGCCAACGATGCCGCAGTTTTTTTCCGTGTCCAACATACATTCACTGGGTTGGAGAAAATGGACAATTTGCCGGAAACCTTGGTTTTTACTTTTTACTATTGGGGGGAGGTCCTGTTCACCCTTCATCCAATTCTGGGATACATTGGTCACAGCCATGAGATGGCTGGAAATGATCAAGAGGCAATTCCACATCGCTCCCCACCTTCACTTTGAACTCCTTTTTGCCGAACCTCAGGGGTTCCAGTTGTGAACAAATCTGGCAATGGGTCATGCCCAAGTTCAACCGTCCCTAATCAAGAAATCAGATGATGGATGTCGATTGCCGTGTTTGATTACCTGAGGGTAGCAGATTGCCCCAATGAAGTCCAGGCTAAACATGAACGGGAATAGCAAACCGTGACAACATAGCTAAATCTGGATACAAACCAGGCAAACAGAATCTTCAGTAGCTGAGTAATACATTCCTCCAGCAAATGGCCAAAGATGAAGCCGATAGGACAACGAAGCAAGTTCTATCGCCGGATAGTGTCCTGTAACAAAAGAGAAAAGGTTATTGTTTACAATAACCCCCAAACCCCAAACTTGAGTATGACGAATGATTGCATTTACCATTTTGTCAGCGCTTCATAAGCATCTGCACATATCATTTTGTTCTCCCTCAGCCGGCACCTTGAATCTGTTCATCAGTACGCAGTATACGCAGTATCCGTATCATTGTCAACTCCAATATGCTAAGCGTCCCAGCCTGTCTGGGGATGGACCAAAACCTACGATGCCATCTTTGCCGGGGTCAACATCCAGAACAACAATTTTATTTGGAGTTCACCAGGCTACCAGGGCTCAAAGCCCCCACAGTCATTTCAGCCAAAGGGGCATGCCCTCATTCTGGACATCCTGCACACTGTGAACAGCCATCAAAACCTCAAAGGACTCAAACCTCGGCAGCAATGGGTGGGACAAGATTGAGGATTCGGTGCAGAACATGATCATCCTGATGGTTGTGAGATGGCCTTTTCAAGATCACGCAACCATGGGGGTAAACATATCCAACAATTTGAAGTGATGTTCGTACCGGAGGTTGGGATGGTCTGAAGTTCTGGCCCATACTATTCTCCCTGCAACCAGCTGACCAGGGTCATCACATGTTTTGTAGTGGCCCAAGGAGACCTTCACTGGCCACTTTTTTGTGGACAAAACCAAGTCAATATGAAATAAATCGGAAAAAAACAAAGGTCTCATGATGAGATCCTGATTTTGATAGGATTGAAATCCCAATTTTGATGCTAAAACCATGGGCCATCTCAGCCAAGTTGCTCATCCCAGCCCCAGGCCAGGAGGCATTGGGCGATGATCTTCCACCTTCCAGTGAGATCCATTGATACTGGATAAATAGATATTAGCTATATCTATATATATATATAGGATTATATAGGCATAGGTATGATGTATATGTGGAAGTATGAAAATGTGTAGATATTACATATATAGAAATAGACATGATATGATATGGTTTTTCTTGTGGAAGTATTGGGAAAGTTGTAGCCACAGTCGTTAGAGAACCCACCGGAGAAGTGTGAGCAAAACGAAAGTGATAGGCTTTGAGAAGCACGAACTAAAGACTACACATGCAATAGCGAAACAGGGCCTTTGGTTTCGCACCCCAAGAAAAGGAAACGACCCTGGAAAACAAATGCCCGTTCAATTCTGAAATTCAGATTCGCCAAATTGTTGGTGGTGCTTTCAACATCACAGTCTCCATGATCTAGCTCTGGGTCAAAATGGCTATGCCAAAACTAGACGAAATATGGAATTGACCCGAAGTAGCAGGCCGCTTGGCCCCTTGGCCCCTTGGTATTAGATCAAACCATCTGACAGCCTATCAGACCTACAAAAAAAGTCACCAAATCTGCGCCTCCGGCAGTCACACTTCCGCGAGGCACACCTCAGAGTAGCTCTGAGGCAGTCTGTGCACCCGGCAATTTCCATGACGCCATTGTTGAGGCTACAAGCCAAAGGCTTCCCCCACTGATGTGTATGTGCACATGTGTATATATATATATATAGTTAGTACATGTAATTACAGTTATAAACATGTACAGTATGTGCATACAGAATATATCTAATTACAAATGTAATGTTGGTGTTTCTTAAGCCGGAAGTGAGACCTACCAAAAATGTTCGGAGTGTGGAGAGCACAATTTTGCATGGGCTGGAAGGAGTTCAATCAACCTTTGACTGGTGGCCGAGGTTGTAGCTATGCGGTTGTAAAATTAAGGCAGGCAAAACCCCAAGGTTTGTGGCAATTGCAATCAAATTCAACATTTTCTGTCGTAATTTATTGATGTGATGCGTTGAAACCCCTGCTTTTCACATGATTCGCACCATCAAAGTCCTCCTTGGGCCCCCCGGCGTGGAGCTGATCATCTTGTAGGCAATTCCTGGTGACATGAAGGCCATACTGAGTCTGATGTAGACACCTATCCACATCTACTCTGTATTATATCTATAGCTATTAGCTATACAAATGTATATATGTATAATTATACAAATAGTTGCAAATATTCTTCTGATGGTGACTCACTTTCCTGACTTTGGTCAGATGCATAAGCTTCAGCAGTGGCATTTGCTCCGGAACAGGGCAACAACATTACTACCCCGCCCTCCGCAGATGCGTGACCATCAGCCAGAAATGTGTTGTAGATACGTTACGCTGGGGTAAACTGGCAAAACAATATGAAAAACCATGGTTTCCCAGGGAAAATGATCTACAAATGGTGGGTTTTCCATATCTGTGTTTACTGGAGGGAAAACAAATAAATCAAAGACCAAAAGCGGCCCAGACCAAGGTTTCCGAAGGAAATTCACGGTCACCATTAGACAGACTTCTTCAATACATCCAGGTTCCATAGCACTCTACAATCTCCTAGTGGTCTCTTTCTCTCCTCATTTCTCTTGGTTCAGGAATTAACATTTTAGCAACATGTCAAGCATTCCTACATCCAATATAGTCACCAAAGAATGAACCCATGATGTTCATCTACCATTCACCAACCATGTACCCAGTAGTCGTGGTGAGATGCCCATCTGTATCTCCGTATCTCGCCTACCACGGCACAAATCGCCAGGATCTTCATCACTTGCCCCATACCATCCTCAGGCGGTGATCGCAGTTCCCATTGAAACACTTGGGAGATGTCTTATGATCAGTATCCGTTGAAAGTGGGATCTAATCATGAAAAATTGTTGTTTAAGTGATGACAATTGGGACTAAATGGTGATTAAGTGAGGATGAAGCTACAAAGATTGGGATTTGACCAACAAATATCATGGTTTTGCCATGAAAGAGATGGATTAAATGGAAATTTACCCAGCAATAATTTGGTATAGTCCCATTCCCCATATGGGGCGCAAAAATGAAGAAATCCAATACATTCCACCAGGGCATCTAAGGGTATTTCATATGAGGGGAAAGGGATTTTTAGTTGATGTAGGTGGGATGCAACCAACATATATAATACTATAATAATGTCTAGAAGTTGAGACTCCAGGGGTTCCCAATGTTGATCCCATGATGTTCGTTCTCCTTGTGGCGGTGTGCAACTTTGGATGAGCCTTTGTCAGCCGCAACTTGGATTCTGTCAGTCCAAGATTTCAACACCCTGTTTTGAAGTTGTTGCTAAGATTGTCGCAATGTTGAGGGGAACAAGAAAATCCAGGGGGTCCAAACCAATGTCTTTCGAGCTTGTAGCCTTGCAGCCCGAAATGCCAGCCCAGAAGCCAATCCAGGCATCATGTGCGCGGCGCTGCCAAGCTGAAGGGTCGAGGCCTGGGAAGCCAAGCTTCCACTCCAGTCGTTCAATGATACCATCCCAAAGCTCTCCAGCGGAAAATGCCGTGCAGCCAAGGGACAGAACGAAGCGCCGATGTTTCAGATCTGTGCTGATTCTGAAGATGGTGATGGTGCTGGTGATGGTGATGGTGATGGTCATGCCAAGAGGCCTGTTCGCAGCTATCTGTGCAGACTTTGGTCAGAGGGTTCTAGTTCACCCGAAATTCCCTGTCAGTAAGGAGACAATATGACATGCTAGATCAAGAATGGGGTTCACTTGCATCGCACTTTCTGTACCAATCATGGGATACTGATGGGGAGTAACATATGTATATATATATATAGGTATATGTATACATACATACATAACATAAAATAAACTTTCCCTGTGCGGCGTGCGTGTGCGTGTATCTATATATATATATGCACTATCACTATATATATATATATATACATATGTATATATATATATAATATGTATATAATATATATATATATATACATACATTACACAAATCACTCACCATCATAAAACATCATAAAACTATCTACCGAAAATGATGAGACTTTTGTGGCCGCTGGTACCATGGCAACACTGTACCGCCAGCCATCGTTATCCCAACTCCTGCAACTCCAGATCTCGTCGGGCATCATCGATACGCTCACAGAAACAGAAACTGCTGGTGAGGAACAAAATGTACCTGGGCTCAAGGAACATCACCCCAGGATCACAGTAAGAAAAACCTTTGACCATGACAAAACCTGAGGGACCCCGGCAGAAAAGCTCGACTTGGCTAGAAGCAAATCCTCACCAAGAAACTGAAACCACCAAAAACTTCTTACTCTGTGCACCTCTCAATTCCTAGGCCATAGGCTAAGGGGAATACCCTCTATGTAAACAAAGGCACAACATCAACTGTAAGCCCCAGATCCTATTGGTAAGTGAAACCTCGCCGTTGATGGTACCGCACCATTGGACATACCACACTTCTGGACATATCCCGCTGCAGTATTAGGATACTTGATCAGAAATCTCAAGACTTTTTGGGTATTTGTTAGGCGACCAGAATTCCACTTTTGAATTGCCATTGTTCGTGTTCTTGATGAGGTGAGCAAATTGATTGCCTGGACTTTGCTTCAGGACCGCAAAGAAAAAGACAACTATGTCCATTAGATTCCCCTTTTCTGGTGGATTCACCAATGGAACGGGTCAAGCTGCAAAGATGTCCGTGGATGGCGGCTCATCAGATTGAACTGCCAGCTTCCATCCTGGTTGCGCGTAGGGGCTCTCTTCCGGGCTTCAGCCCAGCAGTGAATTTCGCAGTGATGTGGGTCCCACATGTATTAGGGGGGTTCAAAACCAGCAGAAGTGGTGATGTAAACCAAGAGATATGGCGAAAAAATGCGAATGTATAAAATGGCAATGGGCATATGATGGGTATAGCTGCTCACCGACCATAGTCATAACCAAACTATAGAAGGAATGACACCAAAAATGGGGAACCGACTAGCCATCGGCCCTCTGGAATTGAGAGCAAACTTGACTTTGAATCGAATCATTATATAACTGGTGAAAAATTGCAGGCTGCATCAAGAAAACAGCGCCAAAAAATGTGTAAATCGATGCAGAATATCACTTTGGCAGGTCCTCCCTTTTTGACAGACCTATCTACATCCTCTGGAGGAATGAGGAAGAGAAACAAAGCGTCTTCCAGCAGAACCCTTTCTCATTTCCCTGACTTCCAAACGCCCACCCACAGGTACACACCCACAAAATAAGGATGTCAGAAGCTCCTCGACAGTGACTAGTAAGGCCTCGTTGTTTGGGGGATAAACCTCCGGGGGGGAACCCAGCATTCCCAGCGCCTGTGGACAAAAAGGACCTGCTCTAAGACGGCCCCTGTTTTGAGCCGCACTGAAGCGCCGACGCAACCAAGCCGTGTGGTCAGGTGGATCAAAATCATGAAATCCGACATGATACCCTCCGGCTTAAACATGCCTAGCAGGGAAATCCCGGAACTAAATGCCCTTTGAATGGGAAAATCATCAAACTAGATACATCCGATATGACTGGACCGCAAATGTGTTTGAGACCATCTCAGCTTCACAAATAGTGAGAGAGCACGAGGCGAAGCTCCTAGGCTCACTTCCAGATGTCAATGACCACTGATCAATGCCAACAGATGTTGCAAAGTCGCTCTTTTGGCCACGTTCCACGAATCATGTTTCTCACAGGCTCAGGTGGCCTGAAATTGAAGGCGGAGCAGCATAGCAGTCTTTCTTCAACCCAAAGGAGATCAAGGGGTTGTTTTGTGACCTACAAAAATCTGGCTACATGATGTTATATATATATATATATACACACCATGTATATTATATGTATATCATATGTATATCATATGTATATTATATGTATATCATATGTATATTATATGTATACTAAAAGTATATTATATGTATATCATATGTATGTTATATGTATACTAAAAGTATATTATATGTATATCATATGTATGTTATATGTATATTATTTGTATATTATATGTATATTATATATATATATATTATTTGTATATTATATATATATATATATTATATATATATATTATTTGTATATTATATGTATATTATATGTATATCTATATTGTATTAATGTTATATGTATCTTATATGTATATTATATTTATGTTGTACGATATGCATAGAATATGTATATGTATATATACATATGACTCTGGGATATGAATGGATGTAATGGGATGTGCACAACCAACAGTATGATACATGGGTTTGTTTCAAAACGTGGACTTTATCTATGAACACAACTGGTGAACATTCACTTTGTATTAAAGGGATTTGATTGATCAAACATTGGAAAAAATCCCCAAAAGCTTGAACCATCCAGGGTCTCATGCTGCAAACCCATCATTGCAGTGCCGGTAGGGAACATCAGCTGTGACTGCGATGCTGGCACCACCTGCCTTCGCCCTGGGGGGGTCCCATCCAACGACTGTAGCGGAGCGTGCGTCCACCAGCGTGGATCATCCCCCCAGCCCGAAGGCTCCGAAGACCCAGCCAGGCTGAAAGATTGGGGCTGACCCAGACACCATCAACTGAGCAGATCGGGTGTCTGCACTGAGCAACTTCGGCTCTGGGTCACAGATTCACAAACTTTGAATTGTGATACCCCCAACTCCTGTTCGGGGAGCCTTTTAAAAAAGCTGCCATGATCTTTTCCAATGGATTCCGTCGCGCTGCGACTGGCAGCTTGGATAGGGGGAAGAAGCCAAATTGAAACAAGGGAGAAAGAACAGGAGACCATGGGACGTTCAAGATCATCCCAAAAGCCAGAAACCCTGCAGTGCTGCAGGAATTTGTAACGCCCTGGTCGCTGGTCAGCAACCTTCAGGCTGAGTTCGAGTGCACCAGAAAAGGTGCTACAAAGAAGGTGGTATGTACCAGAGCTGGGAGTTCAACAACGATGCAAGTGGGGTCCTGAGCTCTCTGACCATGAAGTCTGCTATAAAAAAAACTCCCGGCCGGCGCATCCATCCATTGTCCATGCAACAAATTGTCCGTGATTTCTCCGGCGCTACAGGCCGCCATGGCCACAGGTGCATGACAACTGGGCCACCCAAAAGAATGGGGATGCGTTCAAATGAAAACATCATGCAATAGTGTCCAAAATCTGTGGCTCAATGGAAATTTGAGGCTCGACATTTTGAGATCGAAACGAAATCACAGCACCTGGTGCCAGGCCAGATGTGCGGTGAAGCTTCCGGTTGCACCGTTGCACCACTGGCCACTCTTTATCAAAATGTCCCTACTTTCGTGGATGAAAAAATAGTTTGAGCCATGTCAATCTTGACAACTCCAAAGATGGCTGGCTTTCCAGATATGGTCCATGCCTCATTCCCCTTGAAAGGATGTATGTAGATATATATATATATATGTATATATATATAATTATACATGCATACAATATATATATATATATATGCATATAAACAAGGTGTATATATGTAGATAATATTGACATATATAGATATAGATATCTATATATGTTAATATGTATATACACATACATCGATGTGTACATAATATATCTATAGACATGTGTATATATATATATATATCGATGTGTAAATAATATCTATCGACATGTATATATATATATATGCGTATCTACATATACATATACGCGTACGTATGTATATATAAATATATACACTTATATGTGTATATGTGTATATATATATATATATACAATCAAGTATGTATACAATGTATTCATATATTATTCATAATATGTACCATTTTGTCGTGTCGCTACCCCAAATTGTGGATGAACACATCTTTCTCGTGCAAGCGGATGAAGATGATTGGCAAACAAGCCTTCTTAGACTCAAACACTGGGCTGCTGTCAGGGTGGGTTTTCGGCATCGTCAACGGAACTTCACAGAACATCATGGGCCGTCCCAGCAACATCAGTCGCTGGCAGCACAGGGTGGAGTCTCCAGGCTATCACATGACCTGCTGAATAGAAACCGTCCCCTGAAATCCAACGTT
This sequence comes from Symbiodinium sp. clade C Y103, assembly GCA_003297045.1. Classification (NCBI taxonomy): domain Eukaryota; class Dinophyceae; order Suessiales; family Symbiodiniaceae; genus Cladocopium; species Cladocopium sp. clade C. Next base: position 67,616 of record BGPT01001262.1, on the reverse strand, counting down.
GCCGCTAGAAGTTGACATTGGTTCTAGACCATTCAAAAAAACATAAAAAAACGTCTTCCAAGTGGGGGCTTTTGGGCTCCCTGTCAAATTCTGGAGGGTGTGGACTGAGATCTTCGATTCAACTTGGCACCACAATAAATATCTCGAGACTGCCATCCACCTCTATGGCCAGCTGCTGGTGGGACACGTGCTGGTCATGTTCATTCCCTGCCGAACTTTGGATTCGGCATGCCAATTTCTCTTGACACAGACTGGAAAAGCACCCGAGGCAGGGTGTGAACATCACCGAAGTCGAACGAGTGTTTGGAGCTTCCCACTGCTAACAGTAGATTCCCAAGGGCATCGTTCCCTTCTGCGGAAACGTGCCAAAGCCCGAAAAAGGCTCACCAAACACTCACAAAGTATTAGAAGTCCTCTTGTAAACCTTCCAGAAAAGGGTACGACCTCATTGATGCGGGGCTCAGGATGCTTTCAATACCATCATCACCCTGGCGACACGGCGAGTTTTGTCAGTACGTAAGAGACCATCGGAATGGGGGGAAGAACGTCTATTTGCATGGAACAAGTCTGAAATGAACCGAAATATGATACGTAACGACAAAGTAAATGCAGGACACTTTCCACACCCAAAAGGATTCAAGAATCTACAGATTCACAGGGCTTCCTGACCCAGATGGCAATTGGTGGCACCTGCATCTTTCGAACCACCAGAGCGCCACTCTCCTGATACGATTGAAAGGACCGAGGCGACCCTTGAGGAGATACTTGGATGCAGGGAAAGCTGAAAAACCTCAAGAGTTGATAGTAAAATAGCCTATATACAAAGAGCCAGATGTCTCCGGAAAGTCTCACAGTATAGCCATAGCTCTGCAACAATGGAAGGAGTTGTCGCAGATCTAGAGAATTCGCTTCGGGAGTTGATCAAACAGGAGCTCAAATAAGGTGGATAACCCAACAATGAACCATCTCCAATATTACTGTAAAAGGGTAGTTTAAAAAAGAAAAAACATCCCGATTTTGGTAGGATAATTCTTGGGTTCACCACACTGATTCAACAATTCATTGGGCCAGAGCCATGGTACCAATCAACCACCATCAGCTGCCCAAGGGGGGGTTCAGCCTCGCCTGACTGCACGGAGAGAAGAGCTCTGGGGCCACCTTCGGCTGTCGACTCCCTGCGCCACCTTTGGGCCTCAACATCATCAGGCCAACATGGGAAGATATACCGTTATACCCGACACATCCCTGTACGAATTGTGGCAATCTTAATGGGGAAAATGATGATCATCGGTTACCCAAATGATCACTGGTATTCCATCGGGTGCCATTGAGGTTCAAACTGGCCACCTTCCCAAATGAAGAAAGCTTTGAAATTGACAACCGGATCAGGTTCTAAGTGTAACAAGCACAATCCCACATGTCAGGAACATGTGCCAGACATGCGCACGCAAACAACACCATGAAATGAACATAATGAGAGAGACTATCTGGGATGATGGGAAAAGATGCATCGCCCTTTGTTTGGGTGGCATGTTCCACGCAGAGCAGTCTGTACTCCCCACAGTCCGCAGCTCAACAAGAAGTCGCTCCAAATGCCAACAATTCTCATCCTGGATACCAATGATCAACCAGCGGTCCCAACCATCAACCGGCATCAACCAGCATCAACCATCGATCAACCCATGGTCCCTCCCACCCTCGCTCTTAAGTGCCAGACTCAGAAGCCCTAGGGTCACAGAGGGAGGTGACTAGGAGACTAGGCGAACTTTTAAAGCGCAAGAGATATGCCTATGGCAGGTATGAGTCAAACCGCTAGTACCTTTCTGTTCACGCCAAAATAGGTAGTCATGGATGTTCATCCTTTCAAACAAAAACATAGGTTTTGATCTATCCACATATGAGTTTGTCCCAAAATGAGGAGATACCCCACTTTGTTGCCATCAAAGAATGGGCAGCAAACTGATAGAAACCACGTAATTTTGGGCGATCATGACGGTCCAAAAACGACCAAAGTAACGTCCCATCGGGATCACCAATGAACCTCGCTGGCTGTCTCTATCTACATGGATCTTTTTGTCCCTTGACCATGTTGGAGTGCCAGAGTGTGAAAATCTCAACTGGCAAACTATACCATATATGACATATATATATATATATATACATATATATATATATACAATGTATATATATATATATATGTCGAGTCTATATGTGGAGTCTCTTGAGGTGGTTAAATACTAAAGTGAAACAGGGCTGAAAACGTAGTTGACCCAGACCCAAGAACCATCCCCCTAAAGAATTTGAGTCCCAAGGGTTGGCGAAGATTGGAGCCAGTAGTGCCACATACGATTTCGTGGAGTGACTTGGGTGGAATGAGCTGGATGGCGTGGGTTGGGTGGCCTAGGTTCAGTGGCTTCAACTAAAAAATCACGCGTTTGGCTTTGGTCCGCCTCATCCCTTGCTGAAGCAAGAAACTCCAGCTAGCTACTGCTAGCTTTCGCGATGAGCAGTCCTTTTTTGGTGACATTGGAACCCTAAGTCCCTCAGCAGTTGAAGCAGTGTTTCGGCAGCTCACCCACTCCGGTGGTTTCCAGTGTGCCCCTTGGCCCCAGGCAGAGATGACGAAATTCCCGTGGACGCCATGGAGAAACTCGCCTTTGTGGTGTTGCAGTGTTTTTTTTTGTAAAAATACCAAAACAAAATGGGGCATCAAACCAACAACAAAAAAAGGAGACTAAGTCTTGTCATAAACATGAGGATTCCAAATGCAAGACTGGGTGGCGCCATAACAAGAATGACTAGATTTTGTGGGCCCATGTGCATTAAATCTTGAGCCATAATATGCATTTCAGCAAAGGTAAGCCAGTCATTTACATATCACATATTCAATAATGTCAATATATTCTGGGAAAGCGGCAAGATGCATTGGACACCACAAGAAATCCTCTGTCTAAGACCAAAATCTGCAGCCCAGAGCTGCAGAAATCATTAGAAAACGGTGAGGGTGGAAATCTGGATGCCCGAAACTTACAATCTCCCCAAAGAAGAACATCCAAAAGCCCTAGCAGATGGCATCCCAACCAGCTTTGTTAATGATCTTTGACAAGTCAATGTCCATTATCTTGGTGCAATTCAGGGACTGCTCTCGAAGGCAGTAGGAGAATCAGAAGCAGAAGGGGCCAACACATCTGATCGCCATAGGGTTGTTTCCCAAATTTCGCGTACCTACCATTAACCTTGCCAAGAAAACATGACCAAAATCTTGAACACAAGTCTGGGGTCCTATTTTTAGGGGCCAAAAAAAACCATCACACAACTTCCAGGTAAACCCTCCCAGATCCAAGCCAAGCGACACCACCCGAGGCCCCAGAGACTCGGTTCTTCAAGGAATACTGCGTCACAGGGGAATCAGCCCTGCGTCTGGTACCTCCGATGGCGGTCATGGGTCAAACTCTCCAAAGGGTTGATGGCCAAATCATGTGAAATCCCCAATTTTTGGATGGTTGTAGAGGTCCCCCCCCATTTTGATGTTAAGTGCCCCAGTGATCATCTCAGCAGGCATCGTTGTTTGAAGAAATGACTCATGCCTACAATGTTCACATCTGTGCCACGTTCGGACCGTTCGAAACATTCCAACTTTGACAGTCTCTTTTCCAAGAGAAAGACCAGGGGCATAGAGAAAATACCAAATATCCAGCATGGTGTGTTGACATGCCCATTTCAACGACTCTTGTCTGAAAAGTCCAGAGTTCTTCAAAGCACTCCTGTGTCAGGCCTTTTGTAGACCTCGTTCTTCATACTGTATCAGTTGGCATCAATGAACCAAATAGTCCTCATGGCATCACCTTTGACCTAGCTCCCCTACTGACTTACTTCATGTCACCAGCTGTCCAGATTAAATTTACATAATTTCACTATGCACGAGACATCCACACATTTTCCAACAGGCCGCTTGTCCAAAAAGGCGGACATCCAAAAATGGTACTTCCAAACCAAAAAATTGAGTTCAATTCCATTGGAATTTCAGCATCTTCATTTCTGTTCATGGGACAGTTAGTAAGCCTGAAACATATAGCTGCTATCTTCTTTGCAGGGTATCTATGCAGGGGTACCCTTGGATTTTCCAACGTGCCATCTGCCAAGTTGCTTCCAGAACAGCCCATGATCTCGGCCGAGTTTTTTGCGAGAAGCCCACTCTGCTTGGCGAAACAACACAAAGTTGGTCAGACTGATGTGGCCCCTAGAGCCCTAGAACTCCATAAACATCAGACCTAAGAGAATGGAAAGTCTCAACAAAACTAGTCCTACGCAGTCATAGTCTGTGATTTTGAACGCTGGACATTGTGAGATTTTTTCTGTTGTTTGAGAAAAGTGTCCCTTGTCAGACTTCCAAATGCTGCTACCATCCTGGGACTAACTTGGGCGGTGTAACCTGCGGCAAGGTGGTTTTCAAGTCTCAATTGATGCCCATTGATCCATCCAAATCCACAAAAAGAAAGATCCGAAAACCTCCAGCAATTTCAGCCCACCCGCCCTCCCCAACACCTTTTCCCGCAACAAAGACCGCCCGATGGACGCAAAACGTCGTCTGATTCAGCTGCCGGCATTGCCAGCCCCCCTTTGGAGATAGCCGGGCGCCAAGCACCAGCGGTCAGCGGTCACTGGTTATTGGGGAGGGTCATGAGTCATGAGGGGAGGGATCCGTTCACGTCCAGTAAGGCATCTTTGAAGTCGTTCACCTCGGGAGTGGCTTTGGCAACTTGGCCAACTTGGACACCTCCTAAGATTCCAACTTCAAACCATGAAACGGTCCATTAATGTTAGACGAATCAACAGTACATGCACATAGACTTTAACCCACTTGAAAATGCAAAAGATGTAATGTTCACATCCGATTGGCAAACCCTGCCACCTTAAAGTCAGCCAAAATCCGGGACAGGTTAATCAGCCGCCCCACAATAGAGTATGCCAACATTCTCTGAAGGCACTTGTGTTGTTTCATGTGTTTTTGTTTTTCCCTCCTGTTTTGTTGAATCTTGCTTTTAACCAAAACAAAGGTCCTGAAGCTGCATCTTCTTTGTTCCAAAAATCCTTTCCAACAAACTCGCAAAGGGGGTAGCCTAGAAACAAACGGGGACCTAAAGAAGAAACATTGTTTGACCCCACAAAAAAAAGTTCCCTAATTTTGCGACCTGCGTAAAACATCCCAAAGAGTCCATTGTAACCAATAGAATTCAAAGAGAAGCAAGTCGGTTCAAATTGCGATTTTTTTCAATGTCAAAATCGAATCAGATCAAACTATATAAGTCGAAGTCAACAGTCCCAAACAGCTTTCCATGAATACCCTTCTGATTTACCAAGAAAGCTTTGTCTGACTCCATGTTGGGAGTGCCAAGAAGCTAGTCTGGCCTGAACATGATTCATGGCCCCATAATGTTTGAGGGGGTGGGTTTAATATGTTTAATACTCAACGGTCAACATTCCACAGGATACTCCATATCTCTGGCCATGCATGTGTTCGTGAACTTTGAACCCCGAATTACCCCTAGAAATCGTAAGATGTCCTGAGGGTCTGCGTACCATCCAGAACTTCCCCGTCCTTTCCGAGCGGCACAGTCGATATTCCTCACGTCCGACCTTAGGCCAGAAATCTGCCATGAAACCACATGGGGAGGTTCTTTGAATGGGGCATACCCAAATCCATAGGTTTCAATACTAAAATGATCTAATCTTGGATGATTTGGGGGTACCATTTTAGGAAACCTCCATGTCTAAATTTCCATATTGGCCATTCAGAAGTCATCTTCCAGCGTGACATGATTTCTACGGCTGTGAATCCACCCAGTAGCCTGCGAAACGTCCTAGTGAAACGAGGGTTCACCATTGCTGTGGGTCTGAATTTGTGACGACTCGGAGGGCTCTGCGGAATCGTTCAAATCTGATTGCATAGTCCAATCAACAAAACAGGTTGGGCTATGGATCAATAGCCAAGTGCTCTGCTTTTCACATCCAAATATTTGGTAGATGGATCTTCATCCCCATATTGCTGTGGCAAATCAACAGTATTGATCTGTGGCCAGATGAAATCGCCATTTGTTATTGTTGGATCTCTGCATTCTTATTGTTGTCAGATACAAAGGATTGAAGTCACAGTTGAAACCCTGATTTTTACCCCCAAATATTTTTCGGGGGTCCAGAAGATTTTCCCCTAAAACCAATCGTGGAAAAAAAAGGGAGAAAGATCCCCGTCTTCGATGCCTAAATCCATACGTCTTGATGCTTACATCCCCATCTTTGCGCCCCCAACATCTACCCTGCGAAAATGGGGTGTCGAAAGATGAGTTTCCAGCAAACATGGGCTGGTCTGTGTGAAATGACCAGAGACTAAACCCTGCCAATACTCTGGGGCCACTGGGTCTCCCTGCCAATACTCTGGATACTCCGACTTCACTGCTAGTTCCGATGCTTTGAAGTCCGCCGTCACCACTGCCTCCCATTGCACCCCACTTGACCCGCAGCCAGCCGTGTCTTCAGACATGGCTCTGAAATCCCCATGAAAGATTGAGGTTTCAATGCCAAAATCATGGGATGATATAAGAAAAATGGGGGGCTTGGAGCTGGGAAATTCATCGAACCAAAGGGTGATTTCTTCAGCTAACCATGTTGGAAAAGACAGAGGGCAGTTTTGCTGGTGTCTAACACGTTCACTGGTTCTATCTACCATAAACCCCAGCCAACCCGCTTAGTTCAACCAACTTAGCTCGCTATAAATGCAAATGATTGTTAAATCCCCATTCTTCCCCATTCACCCCCGTTTATCCCATCTGTGTCATATGTGCCATTGGTGTATGGGTTGTGGTCATCCACCTCGTATTTGGAATCCCCAGAATCCTTAAAATGGGTTTGCGTGAATCCCGGTGAAAATGGATTGATGACCATCCCCCTTGTTTTTCCCCATATTTGGACTATGGCACATATGAATGGAGGTTTCCTAAAATGGGAGGGGTATCATCCATTCTAATAGGATTCTCCATTATGAAATATGAACCATCCATTTTTAAATCCCCCATATATGGAAACCCCCAAAACACCACTTCCTCACCCAACTCGAACCCCACGTCCTCGCCTTCTTCCAGTCCAAGTGCTGCACTGGTGCAGCGTCCAACAGGGCACAAGGCTTGGAGGTCTGCGCCCTTAGCGCAACCGGGCAACTTGGGATAGGGGCCCCATGAAACATGCAGATCCACGCATTTACGCAACCAAAAACGGAGATGTGTGTATGTATATATATATATATACATATGGGATTGTGTATTCTGGGAATTAATGAGAACTCATGTCAATTCATGGATACATACACATGTATGTATATATATATGTATATATATATATATGCTGATACAACCATTCAATGTGATATGCGGGTGTGTCTAAACATGGGTTTACAATGATTTCTTGCAATGGAACCAGCCTTAAATGGGATGTTTGGTGGTATACCCACCTTTTAACAAGTCGGAACATGCCTTCCCTACTTCCCTTTTTGCAGTGCACAAGGCAATCATAGCACAAATTTGGACCATTTTAGACCAAACCATTTGCCGTAGGCTTCAGGCATCATCCCACCCACAAGACCAAGTGGCAAGAGCTTCTGAGCCAACTTGCACCAGACACGGTCCAGGCCCCACTCGGCCTTGTCGTGGACACAGTCTACACAGTCTTTCCTGAGATCAATGTGGCTCTCCCAAAAGAGGGCCCCCAAACATCATCCAAATGTAGTTATTGTCGATTGGTGTTGAACCCGTCATTATGCTGTGACTTGCTGCAAATGGGTAATATGACATTTTTGGAGAAACCTGTAGACAAAAAACCACTATCAATCAACAAGAATGAGGGCTTTGCCACTATGCAAAGAAAGAACTTTCAAAATGATGCCGAACCACCTCAGCCTTGGAAAAGTATCAGGGTATGTGTAGGATTTTCAAGAGTGTCGAAATACATCAAATCCAGTGGTTGATCATCCGATGTTTAGGAATTCCCCCTGATATAAAGTACCATGAAGTGAGCAGCTTTTTGGTATGTGGGTCTGTCTGAAAATGAGGCATACCTTCTAAATGGCCATTTGATGGAGAAGATGATGACTAACCAATGGATGTAGAGGTACCATATTTTCAAACAAACTCATGTCTCATTTTCAGACACGCCCACTAGTAGCACCCAATTGGGGAACCACCGAGTCAACTCCTCCGGGATGAAAGGAAGACAGCGCCGGGGGTACAACTTTCGGCTGTTCACCACTTTCGGCTGTTCCCTGATACGAAAATGCGGGACATCTACATATCATATATATACCGTAGCTTCCCTAAGCAACTTTAAAACCATATTCTTTGTTTACATCTAGCATATACATATATATATATATATGGATTGGTGAACGGGAATATCATGTAGTCTTGTTTACATGAACCACTTCATATTGCCTTGTAAAAAGCAAAAACCAGGGTTTCATTGTTTTCTCCATGCAAATGCATTGAGGGTATCATCAAGATCATCTTCAGAAAACCCAGGGACTTGTTCCCCTCTCAGCTTGTTCCTTCAAACTTTTAAGCCCAGCATCAAGATGAGGGCCAACACCTGGCATGTTTGGTGAAACACCGTGTATCTTCAAGAAAAAAAACTTGGCCAAAAATCTGTGGCCCGTATGCCAAATGGGAGACCTCAGCACTCCATGGTCTCCTCGGAATGGAGCACCTCTGCCCTTCATTGATCCCTATTCCTTTGTGGTTCATCTCTGTACGTTTGGCCGGTGCCCCCATGTTTGGCTTGGGCAGGTGCCACCAGTTTTGATCCGTCCAGCGGGGAAAACATTCATCGGGGTTTTTAAGAGTTACCTGGGAAAAATGTTGACTTTGCCGGACAATCCCTTTATCCCTATAACTCAGCATTAAAAAAGCTCGTCATTTTGGAGCAGAGGCTATTGGTAGTCTTACAACAGGATACAGTACCCCATTGCATCCCAGCTTTGACAATCATTTTCCAACTGAAATTCGCCATCAATTGGGATATCTGATATCTGTATTCCACCATCTTAGGACCAAACCCAGCTCAACCCTGATTCCTCAGGCCCTCTGCACCTTGCTGGAGAGCAGCGGCGCGGTCATCTCGACGAAATCCGTGTGCCGCAGCTTGCAGCGGGGATCTGGCTTTCCCAGCACCTGAAAAAGGTGACTTTACCGTGTGGGGATTGAAAGCACAAGAGGTGGGTCTCGGCAAAGATGGGGATTCAACCACCTTTGCCAAGGGTTGGTGCAAAGTTTATAGGAAGCCATGATTTCTGCCAGGGGGGGGCGTCTATGGATTCATCAGATTGTGTTGCTGGTGGGGTGGTTCACCAGCCTTGAGCCCTATTTTTTAAAAAATCATTGCAGGTCATGAATAGGTTGCAGTGAAAACAAAATGCAAAAACATCAAATGTGGAGGTTGCAGCAAAACATAGGGATAGATCAGTAAAATCTACATACCATTTGAGTATGGGCCTCGACTACAGCAAACCTCCCAAAAGTGCTGATACTTCTGCACACAAATGGCTGGTCATGTTTGGCTCTGGGTCAGCATGATGGGTCAAACCGACCCACATTTTTTTAAGCATGTGTTTTGTTGGAGAGCAATTTTGAGCAGTAGCCAGTCTTCAACTTCCTTCGTTTTGAGCCACATCCAAACGATTTTGGGTCCGGAGAGGGATTGCAAATTAAAATAGCAGACGCTGGACAGCACATTGTCCAGCTACTCTACAAACGCTGGTCTGAAACCACCAAAATAAACCCAAAAATAAAGAGGACTGACACAACAGCTACATAAATCCGCAACCACATTGACCTTGTCAGCTTCCCATTTTCGCGGGTGAAGCCTCCCCGGTTCCAGCAAGTCACGTTGATGCGTGTCTGGAAGTCGCTTTGATCCCGACGAACCATGGAGCCAATGGAGCCATGAGCCGTAACCTCCTGCATACCTGGCGTCATAGAGGAACCCAAGTCTGGAATCACCAGCACCAGAGCTTGCCAAGTTCGATGGGCGAGTATGAGACAATAAACAGTACTTCACGAAGCACAAAAACTCCGAGGTGAAATTCCAGAGGTCATCCACTCCAACCATCGAGCCAAGCGGCTCATGGTATAGGTGAGCCATGACTGCATACCTGTCCCGGGACTCAAGGACCAACCAAAAATCTGGGTGAAAACTGAACCAACTGACAGGGAAGTGGAAAAATTCTCAATCTCCAATGCTCCGCCAGATCAGCTTCAATCAAAATGGTTACCTCGTAACGACCCTATTCGTACCAGTGAACTCATCCTGCCCGGGAAGAGGACCCCCAGCCTGCAAAGGTGGGACCAACAATCAGCGACCCTGAGGATCTCGCCAAGGAAAAGAGTTCAATGAGATCCGCACCTGTGGGTCACATACCGCCGAGGGTCCCGACAAAAATCTGGGGGGACGGAGAAATGTCAAAAACAATGTCCGAAACAATGGAAGACATCTGCGGTACTGCTTCGATAAATCCATGTTCGCCAAAAAAAAAAAACCTTCTAGAAAGAGCAGCATTTTCACACTAT
>BGPT01001262.1:44509-52009 GCA_003297045.1 Symbiodinium sp. clade C Y103 | reverse complement strand
AAACTCAATTCACTCCAGGAAAATTGACTAAAATGAGGACCCGTGTTGCTATCTAAGCGCCAGCCAAAACCTTCCATGCACCCTCCATCCAAAACCTTCCATGCACCCTCCATCCTCAGGAGCTGAACAAAAGATCCAGCTCCCTGGAGACCTCCAAAAAGACTGCCTTCCTGGGGATTCAACCAGCCCCTTGTAGGTGACTCGTCAATAGAAAGGGCAGCCCCTAAGGGCCTACTAAGGGCGTACTAAGGGCCTATTAAGGGCCTATTCGGGGCCTATTCGAGGCTGATACGGGCTTATCAAGGGCTTGTCAACCATCAAAAAAGAATAATAAGAACACAAACAAGGCTGGTTGGAAATGGATGAAGAGAAAATCTTTATGGAACCATGGACTTTCTCATCAAAACCTGGGTGTTCCTCCCCTGAAGCAATTCTGGGATTGGTCGGTGGTCGAACCACCGCCTTCAAAAGTGTGAAAGGCACTCGGATCATCCCAAATAATGGGGAGAAATAAAAGAATATCTGAAACTAACCACCAACCAGACTAGCTGAGTATGAAATGTTTTCCCCTTCAAAAATGTTTTTGGAGGTCTGGACATCTGTCGGCGACGTTGACACATGCTGGTCTAATCGCCGCCCCAGCTGGAACGTCATAGCGTCACTAGCAGGGCTGTTTCGGCGGGAAGTGATCTCACCGAGCTTCGTTGCATTTTGATTCTGGTTCTGCGGTTCAATAAAATGTGTGTTCCCCTAAGAAACCGCCTAAAAAAACATCCATCGCAAGTAAACCTGCTCTTTGACACTCGCTCTTGCATCTGAAATTCCCAGCAGTGCACACGATCATTGATGGACTATTCTTTGCTTACACTTGTCCACTACTTACCATGGGAACCATGCAGTTGTCATACCATGTCATACCTTCTTGGTTGCCCTGCTGAGTGACAGTGTTAGTCGCCCTTCTGGCCAACGAACCAGCTGGGAACTCTGCTGCATCTTCCCTATTGGTTTGGGCCTTGCCATGTCGAATTGGCTGGCTCGAACTTGTTCAAAGCCAAAAGCGTTTCACTGGCACAGCACGCTCATAATGGTGACGTCGAGTCTTTTGCCGCGCCTGCTGCGAAATGCGTTCCCAAAAGCCAAAACAATTTGCACGGCACAGTGAAACTTTCTCGTTGAGAGGAGAGAGTTTTGTGGAAATCAAACATTTTCAGAAGTCTCTTGGTACTTTCCGAACTGGATGGTTGGCTCCTCCCAAAATCTTTGCTTCAGGGCCTTCAGTTTTGAATTCCAGACCGCAATAAGTCTCACCTCGGCACTCCCCAGACATGCCTGAGCCTGCAGTTCGGCCCTTCGATGCATGGCTTGCTCCGCGGTGCAATAGTGGCAATGAGTGCAATGGTTGCCTTTAAAACATCCACCTGTTTGGCGCGGGTGGGTCGCCTGGTGCTCAAAGATATCATGCCAGTGGGTTTGTCTGTTTTTGTTCAAAACTAAAATACGGGGGCTTGGAAGGTAATATGCCAACAAAAACACCTCTTGGGAAATTCCCGTTTCTGTGCAACCCCATACCATGCAAGATGGTCTCTTGGACGCCTTGCTTTGGAACAGTTCTTCTGTTTGAAGGGTGGTGGTTGATGAAATCACCATCAGAGACACTCCAAAGGCATATCATACAAGGTTCCAGTGGCAAGTGCGCTTTCAGTCGTTTCAACCCAAATACAGTAACTTTTTAGTTCATTGCCATGAAAGTGTGATCACAACCTAAAAGACATGACTACTTTCCAATGGAAATAGTCACCCTGAAAAGGGAAATCAATGAAAAAAACTGAGCAGTGAAAAATCACATAAAGGAATACCGTATTCGGAAAACCGTATTCGGAATACCGTATTCGGAATACCTGAGTAAATTAACACATCAAGAAATCGATAAAAGCACAAATGTTTGTGTACATATACATGTATGTTTGTATGTGTGTATATATATATAAATATATGTATATGTATAAATAATCCACCCAACCTCAGACTCTTTGCCATCAATTCAATTTCGCAGCGCGCCTTCACGAAGAGAAAAAGCAACACAAGGATGGCACTTCCCGGTCACATGCTGGTGCATGATCTCCCGTGCCAACCTGACATGATCCAAGGATTTCCATCCAAAGATCGACTCCTCAAACCACTGGGTCATAGTCATTCTCCCTGGATCTTCCTAGTATCTTCATGGTCAGAAAATCTGATATACGGTCGATTTTAGACGCACCCAAATGTGATAAAATGGTTGGATTATTGTAAGCCAGAGTTTTCCGGATCACGTCATTAGGAAGTTTGAAAGACCCCAATTGGAGGTTTGCGAAAACCAAGAAACTAAGGCTTTGTGTTGATGGGATTTTATGAACATGCCAAGATTCAGTTTGACTGACCAAAAGAAGGACTTGTACACCATCCTCGAGTAAGATAGAACATCATAATATCCCCCAATCTGAATCTTCAGGTTATCTTCCTCTTGGGAATGCTCCAAACATCATAGTCCATATCGTCACGAAGCAAACGCAAACTGTGATATCTATTCATATCACTGTTGGCAGTGCTTCAAGCATTACGCCAAAAAAATCAGCTTCACAAGTTCTCTGCAAGCGTGCGCAGCGCCACGGAATTTGCAAGAAAATACTTGAGATGCCACCCGTAAGTCCACCAAATGATGTAATCAAAGTCCTCCAAGAAGCCCACGAAAACTTCATACCGTATGTGTGTGTGTGACTGTATTTTTTTGGAATCAATTAGAAAACCCCGTTTAGAACCAATGAGTTTCGCTTTCAGAATGATGAACTGGTGGTCAATCCCCCCATTTTTCTGACTCCCCCATTGAAGCGTCGGATCCGACGAGGTGCTCGACCACTTCTTCACTCCTGGCGACCCCCAAGGCTATACTAAGAATGTGTAACGATGTTAAGTTGATATATGTCTACAGTATATCAATGTATATCATATCATTTGTTTGATTGGTAGAACCCCCTGAAACCATCAACATCGCCAAGCCAACAGGTATGAACTGGGCTTGGCTCAGTTGGGGCGCCCATCATCCTACCTATCGGAAAGGAAGACATCTTTAGAGAGCGGCAAAGGGCTTGGAGTGAAAGTCATTCGAACCCACAGCTTCATGAGACACGTGGCCATGGCTCAAGTGTGTCAGGTACCAATGGACCTACAGAATTCGTCACATTCTTAGCCATATCCACATGGGTCGGTCCTGACGGTCTTAACCATCTTACACTCGGCAACCTCCGCAACTCCCATGGCTTGCACAAATGCTGAAGACCACCTGAAATGGGATTCATGCGATGTGCAGAAGGAATCCCATGACTTCAATTCCATTGCCATTTACAGATAATGTCATGAACAGGGGAAGAAAATGAAAAAGATGGAAGGTTGCAGTGATAGGGATGGCTCAGACTGTGTCTATTTTGATCCTCTTGCAGGAGCCCTTGCAAGACTTGTCAAGAGTTCCATTGTATCTATCTGTCTTCCTGGAAGGACTGGCCCAATTTGTCAAAAGATTCCAGAGTATGTCCATTGTTTTCAATCACTACTTGGAACAGTATATATATATATATATACACATATACATATATATATATACACATATTCTACATATATATATATATATATGTATATATATATATATATGTATATATATATATGTATATATATATAATGTATATATATATATATGGAAGTACAGATATCGTTTCTGCTGTTTCTGGCACAGGAAATGCTGTACAATGACAGTGCACGAATCTGGGTATCCAATTACAACCGAGTCACTAGAAAATATGTGCAACCCGACCCACTCTTGGACTCTGAAACATGGGGTACCAGACAGAAGTCCTTCAATGAAAATCACCTAAAATGACAAGCCCAACCACTTCACCACCACAGTTTCTGATAATTTTCACCCGCGAAAGTTGGAAATACATGGCAACATCCTGGAATCCTGTATGAGGAGACATGTCAGACATGTCCACCGCACTCTGGGGTGGCCTGCAAAGACGCAAGGTACTGCGATGGTGCGACGTGGGGCAACGCTCTGTGTAGCCGACAGTATACGGAGCTACACAGCAGCGGAGAAGCTTTGAATGAAGAATCCTGGAATGGATCTCATGGAATGTTAGCGGGAAATCACCGCATTTGGATGGCGAAACGCAACGTTAACTCTTAAAATGTCCATTCAATGAATCCAGTGGAACCAGCCCATCTTTCCGGATGCTTCGTCTTTGTCTGGGCCTCAGCAAGATTCCTGCTTTTGGGGACATGCAACCCAGAAAAAGTAAGCGGGTTTGATACAAACAACGTTGCTCTCATGATGCACACAAACATGAATCACCCTTCTGAACCGCCCCAGCCAAGTAAAAGTCTCTGTAGGGCACTCATACTCGTCTTCCCACTTGGACATGGCTTGCTTGTACGCCTTCTTCAACCTCGCTGCAAAGAAATCTCCCTGTCACTTGGATGATTTCACCCT
This sequence comes from Symbiodinium sp. clade C Y103, assembly GCA_003297045.1. NCBI lineage: Eukaryota > Dinophyceae > Suessiales > Symbiodiniaceae > Cladocopium > Cladocopium sp. clade C. The sequence continues at coordinate 47,490 of BGPT01001262.1, read as the reverse complement.
GCCTCTGATCCCAATAGGTTGCCTTGGGTTGGGATCTTGGACCCAAAAATGGGAACCCCCAGACCTGCTTCCCAACTCCAAACACCGGCCCTCAGAACACCACAACCAAAGAGATCCAAAGAGCAAATTGTACTTGTAGCCAGGACTGACCAGGGTGTACTTCACTTGGCTGTTGTACCAATCCTCAGCCGAGCCCGAACCGCGGAAACGGATCGAAATGGATCGAAACGGCTCCGGGAGCTCCTCCCAGGTTGGTCCCTTCGAGCTGCTGCATCCAAGGCTCAAATCCCCAATCCTTGGGGCCACCTGCAAAGCGAGAATTTGAGGCTTCGTGAGATCAAGTCTGGCAAAACTAAGGATTCTCCATTCCAGGATAGTGGAGCTCAATCAGATCGAACTCCATCTTTTCAACAGAGATGATAGAGATGACCAGAGTCATCTTGATCGATGTCTCGCATTGATTCATCTGCCAACCTCTTGTCCGCCCCCTGGCCTTTGTAGTGTGCCAACCTTAGACAAACATGAAGTTCTCCCAAGTTCATGAACCCCAAATACGCGGCGTCAGATCTGGAGGATATGGATCCTTTATTCCGGCAATTAATCATTGCATTCCTGTACGGCCATACACTGGAGGTAGTATATATAAATCCATATATAGTATACAATATTTGCGAAAAATGGTATACCAGGGATCTAACAACTACAGATACATCCTTAAAATAGAAGTTTCTGAAGGACTTTGACATCCTTCGACTACAAAGGACGAGGCTTATGGACGGTTTTGGCTAAAAAGAATGAACTCTAAGTTGTAAGGTGATGATAGTCCCAGCTAAAACCCTTTTTGAAAGGAACAAGGGCCACTAAAGAGACCCATTTTTGGCCGGGTCACATGACATCACAGCAATCATGACCTCCCTGAAGCCGCGCGTGAGCTACGTTGCGCTTCACCAAATCGATGGTGCGAGCATCCGAATCCACCTCGGCCATGGATTCCGACCAAAATGGGTCCCCATATGGTCTCGCAATGTCTGGCCAATTTTTGGAACCATCCATTTTGGGGCCAATAATTTCAAACCATTCCCATAGGGGGGCTTAAAGTGGGTCCCAAGAATTGCCAATCAGTCCTGAAATGAATGGCGATCACAAATCACCATCTTTCAACACCAAACCATTAGAGTTTAGAATCCAGATAATCCAGGTATGATTCTATGATATATGGAACATTGTTGAGCCATGGCCATTTCAGCATCAATGGGTTCCTTCGGTAGTTTCCAGCGCAAAGGAACAATTCACACTTGGGTCCCGTGCCGACCAGAAAAGCCTTAGATTTTCAAAGCAAACATTGTCCGAACAATGTCAGACACAGAATCTGAAACCAGAACAAACATAAGGTGGACCGATCGGCCCAAGGTGACAATCCCCAAAGAAAATAATTTTGCCAAGAAAATCACAATGGTTGTTGTATCCTTTTGGCGGCGTCAATTTTTCTCAATTTGCGGCCAAGACACATGATTTTGTAACTTTGGACTGCAACGCATTGCAGCAAAATTGACCTCAGAATTGCAATTGGTCCACGTGAAACCCACATGATTGATAGGTGTTTGAACCTTAGGGTTTTTCCCATCAAAATGGCACAAGCATCCAACCAAAATTTGCAGCGGTCCGGATGTAAACATCAAAACCAACCCAGATGCTGACCAAATGACGTTACAAACAAGGCCATGAAGTAGGAAATGGTGCCATACATGGAAACACAGGCCTGAGATAGAACCTTGAGCCAATAATGGCTTCAAAATTGACCAAAGGAATGATCGTAACGCCGACATATTCAATAAACAAGAAACCAAAACCCACAAATAAGTCTAATTTGTTACCAAAAAACGTGTTTGCATCTGTTTGCGTACCACTTTACCGAATGTTTGATTATCCTTACAAAAACAAAAAATATGGGGAAAATAACAAATGCCATGTTACATTGTTGGAAAAAAATTGATTTAAAACTATGGCAACCCCTCACACAAACAAAAAACAAATTTGGAATTTATGGTGTGAAGGTCATGTAAAACGTGGTGGTTATGGTGGGTTTTTTTGAGGGGAAATAATTTATCGGAACTATGCGCCCAACCATGCAACACATGTGTAAACACAATCACACAAAGTTTTTGAATTTTCAATTTTACACAACAAACATAAACACATCGCATTGGCATGTGAATCAAACGTCATGGGTTGTCATCAACGCCCATTCCAAACACTGCGAATGCGATGGGAACAAAACGAGACATGCCCCATGACATCGTTTGTCACAATAAGAATGCAGAATTGCAACTCCAAATTGACACGCATGTTCATGGAGAAATCCGCCCGCACCGAAGGTGCTGACGCGGCTTTGTGTGCACGCATGGCCCAAAAACAGTTGCAATAGTCATCAAATTTAGCCTGGGAGGGGGCATTTTGCTGTGCCATCCTAGTAGTTTTCCACGTTTTTGAAAAACTCAGAAAATCAAACCTGCCAACATAGATCCAACATGGATCAAAAATAGACCCAAAATTGCCACAACATCGGCCATGTAAGTCCAACATGGGCTCAACGTGGAGCCATGAAAGTAGCGAAGCTGCCAACATAGGTCTAAAATAGGCCCAAAATTGCGACAACATCGGTTATGTACGCTCAACATGTGCTCAACATGGGGGCCAATTTAGACGTAGCGTCGGCTCAACAAGGGTGCAAATGGCTCAACATAGGCTCAATGTTTGCTTTTCAAAAATGCAGCAAGCTCCATCCCCAGTTCTGATGCGAGCGGTTGTCGGCACGAAACGATCACAATACTGAATGATTGCAATGTTTTTGGTGTCAGCGCCTCGAGGAGCGCCACGCGTTACTCACTTTTAGAACATACCTGTTCGTATCGCTGACCCTGGGGTGGGGTTGGGGTGGGGTGGGGTGGGGATGATAACGTCATGTTCTCTTGCGTCACATG
>BGPT01001262.1:33969-44489 GCA_003297045.1 Symbiodinium sp. clade C Y103 | reverse complement strand
TAACGTCATGTTCTCTTGCGTCACATGGAACAGGCTACGCTGTGCTACGTTCATGTGCACTTGCGGCACACATATAATAGCACGCTTGCTACGTTGCTTGCGCGTTTGCACGCTGGGGTGGGGTTGGGAAGGGGTGGGGTGGGGATAATGTCATGTTCTCTTGCGTCACATGGAACAGGCTACGCTGTGCTACGTTCATGCGCACTTGCGGCACACATATAATAGCACGCTTGCTACGTTGCTTACACGTTTGCACGCTGGGGTGGGGTTGGGAAGGGGTGGGGTGGGGATAATGTCATGTTCTCTCGCGTCACATGGAACAGGCTACGCTGTGCTACGTTCATGCGCACTTGCGGCACACATAATAGCACGCTTGCTACGTTGCTTGCGCGTCTGCACGCTGGGGTGGGGTTGGGGAGGGGTGGGGTGGGGATAATGTCATGTTCTCTTGCGTGTACCTGTGGTGTGGACAATGGCGTCGCCTCAATGAGGGCCATGTGTTCTCCAGCCTGGGAAAGCTGTGCAAAGACCAACGACATGGAAGATAAAACAAACTTTTTTTTTNGGGCCATGTGTTCTCCAGCCTGGGAAAGCTGTGCAAAGACCAACGACATGGAAGATAAAACAAACTTTTTTTTTGAGCGAGGTGTTGAAGGACCTTGAATATACATGGGAAAACCCACTGAATTCTGCTGAAAACCTTGATTTTGGGCGCGCAGTTCCACATTTTTGCACATGTGGATATCACTCACTTTTCCTGAGAGGTCTCAAAAATGCTAGGTTTTTGTGAAGTTTGGTCAATGAAAGATTAAAAGCTACATTTTGAAATCGCAAACAGTACAGCGCTCCTGCGGGCGCTGTGACCATGTTTTTGGGACTAACGACGCCGTTTTTGTGCAAAATGTTTGGCCAAAATTGTTGTGAGACATCATTGCGGGGCACTCTACGCCCTTGCAAGCCACGTCCGGGACACTTTTGAAAACAGTTTTAAGAAACGCCTTTGTAAATTTTTGGCACGCCATTGATTTTTGGAGGAAACATTGCAAAAGACCGACGCAACACAATGCTCACATACGCTCATGATGCAGATTGTTTTGGGACAACATTCCGCAATACTGCAAACAGCATTTCCATGAAACATCGAATCCATTCCAGGAAAATTGATGGGTTTTCAAATGCCGTTTTAGCGAATTTGATTGGCAGCACCTTTTTGGTCTTCGTATCGAAACGCCTTTTGTAAACATCCATGACCTGCAAGTGCAGCACAAGTATGACTTGTTGATCATGTGCCTTGAAATTGAAAAGGGAAATGGAATGCCATGCAATAGAACTGCATGCACATGGATATGCACACCAGTGAAATGTTTATCACCCCGTCCCATCTAAAATGTACGGTTTTGGGCTGAAACATTTCAAAGTCTACGAACTGACTTATTATATGTCGTATGGGTCCAACACCATTTCTATGAACAAAAACTCGGCCTTTGTCCATCTTGATGCCCATTTGGACATCATCAACTTTGAAATTTTCTTCCAAAGTCCCGCCAGGAGCTCCTCCCAAAATGAATTGCAAGTAGTATTTGACAAGCATACCATCACAACATGCACTGGTAGCTGAATATATTTCAAGTTCTGCGCTCGAAAGCACCATTGTTTTCCGAGATCGTGACAAGGAACACAAAAAAATTGGCAAAGAGGAAAATGCGTTCAGAAGACATTGATTTTCTTGTTGATTTAGTTTTGCCCAATCCTGTATGAAAACACCTCCAAGGCAAAAATCTTCAGGGTGCAGTGTAGTGAAGAAGTCCATGGTGACAGGATGCAGTTCTCGGTGCATCCCTATTAAATACATGCACAAGTGTCGCAAGCGCGCACAAACTTTGGCTGTGAGCCTCGACATTCTGTGAGAAAATGCACGAATGGTATATTGGCATTCGATGTAGTCACTGGAGATCTACAAAATAATACCAATACATGACCTGTAAGTCCCTGCATATTGAGCATCTAGCGGTTTCGGCTCATCACGTTCATCCAAAAGTGGATGACCGCTTGTTTTCTTGGGCATCAGGCCACGTTTGATTTTCAGCAAGTCAAACAATTTTTCCACTTGTTTGGCGTGGCTTTGCACAGCCAGTTGGTCGTGTGTCACAAGCACATGCCTCCTTCGCACAAAGGTTGGCTCATGAACCTCTTTGCACACAACGTCCGAAAATATCCTTTACCTTTCACGCAACACAGGGACAAGTGTACAGCGCAGGCAAGTCTCTTTCACCAAGCATAGCGCGCCATCTAAATGCAACAAAAACACTCATCCAGCATCGTCAAAACGAAGTAAGCAGGGATATGCATCGCATGGGGTGATCTTCAACTCATCCGGCAAGAAACTGCTAAAACTATCAGGCCACATCTGAGAGGCCGACCCAAAACATATTCTGTCGAAGCACCCGATGCATCAACACAGACACAGGTCACTTGGAAAAAGCATCGCCAACATATTGAGCATAGCACGTGCCCAGACTCCTCCAGTTCATCAACCAGGTAGGCAACAACATCATTGCGAGCAATGAAGATGCTGGTGGAAATAGATCTCGCCGATCAGGACTCAACCATGCAAACTCACGAGCAACGTATCTTGACCTTCTAAGCTTAACTCTTTCACCATTGACTGCTTTGTCTCTCCATGTCCTCACCATCCTCGTGGTGAGTCCTTCGGGGTTTTCACCCTTGAGTTGAAGTTTTACTGCCCGGTCGGGATCAAAACTCCCATCGTGGTCAACCTTGAGATCGTTGATCAGCAATGGTGTCAATGCGCAACAATTCATCATAAGAAAGCTCAGGCTCCAAAGTTGAAAGAGGAAAAAAATTGCTTGAGAAGCACACTATCTCTGAATCACTAGACATGAACGTTAGGCTCACACTTATGCAGCCGATCACTATAGGCCGATCATCATATGTCATAGGTCTCCTAAAAAGACATGGGATGCTCATCGTTTTCATGTTCAAAAACAACAAAGATGCTGCAGACTCCTCAGCGGAAGCTTCATGTGGGAGAACAGCCATTGAAGAAGCAGCTAACCCTTCCATTTGCACTCCAAAGCGCCGCCTGCAGCAACATTTTTCCCAAGGTCCACTCAAAGGTGTGGACCGAACGTGCACTCCAACTGCAAGGACCCAGCCTCAGCGGCTTGTCCCATCACATCATCCGAAGCGTCACCTTCCACGGCCAATGCGCTGGAAAAACTCGTGGGTTACGCGGCACCTCTTCTGGCGTCGGTGTAACATTGTGAACAGCTTCTGCATCCTCATCCTTGATTGCAGCTAGAAAGTAGGTGGAGCAATACGCTTTGCAAGAATCAACTGAAGTCCTACAGAAGCATAGCTGAACTGCTAAGGACACGCCGCCACTTCACTCATCATCTCACCATTCCATCCCTTTGGAAAACGCCGGGTACTTCTGGTCACAAACAAATGTTGATTTCCTACAACTATATTCACATCCTTGCTCATAATTTGGCCAAGCCATTTACCTTTGGTCCACTGGGGAATTCCTTTTGCACAGTCCTTGGCGCCACAACAGATACGTTGTGAAACAGGCCATACGGCGTATGAACTTTGTGCAGCCGAGCTTATACAGGTCCTGTTGCAATGTTTTGGAGTTTGGAGAATGTGTGTTTCTTGAAACAATTTGAAGTAGTGCCCAACTGCTGTAGCAACAAGCTGGCCTGTTGTCGCAAAACTTTCACTGTGACTCCTACTGACCTACTGCTCCATTGGATGCGTGGCTTCCGGGTGGAGCTGTTTCCACCAAGGTTTTGACACCCAAGCACCTGCAAGTCTTTCGAATCGCTTCTAGGAGTGTCGATGGCTCCTGGTCACACGCCAAGGAAACTTTAAGGTGACCCAACCAAAGAAACAATATGGAAAATTCAGTGCAAAGGTTGTTAGGCAACCTCCGCCTTTCTGGGCTGTGGGCACCTTGTGCCTTGCTCCAGCGGGCGCGCCTGTCATGCAGCAACAAGGCACAGATCTTCGCTTCACCCTCATGTCTTGAAGCATAGCCGAAGTCAAATGAAACGCAGCTGTGGTTTGTTTCCACATGTTGCTGGACTTCTCAGCTATCTTGCCTGCCGTGATTTGTATCACATAAGTTACACCATGCAGCAAAAGGATATATAGTGACCCTCAATAAGTTTTGCAGGTACAGGTTGGTCTATGGCCGGTTGCGTGCTCTCACCTACAGATTGCGTTCAGCTGCATGTGCAACTATCAAGTCTTGAGCTTGCAGATGATCCCAAAGTCGTTGAAAAAATTCAACTTGCCTCCTCCTTTTGAAAGTCCAAGGATTTGGCAAGCACCCCCAAAAGTGTTCACCTCCATCCACCAAAACTTCTGTAACCTCTACACAAAATCCTCTTTCAGCTACTGGCAGTTCTTGTTCATCTGACAGCAGCTGGAACGCTCTATCGGCATCCGCAGAAGCCCTGGGTGCAGAAGATGAAGATGAGGCTGACGGTGAAGGATTGAAGCGTGCAAAGGACTTGAAGCTGAAAGTGAAGGAACAACTGCGACATCATATAGTCTAAATCTAAGCGCCTCAGGTGGAACAAACTCAGTATGGGCGATCGTGATCACCTGCACAAGAGGGCTTTGAAGAGATGACTCACTGGATTTGCCCTTGCCTCAAACTCAGAAATACTTACGTAAAAGTCTTCTAAGGCTTCTAAGGGCCACGTATCATCAGCATGCTTCAACAAAGTTGTTCGAAGCCACAAAAGAGCATCACTTGGACAAAAGCTTGTATGTACATTTTGAGGGGAAATGCGAAGTGCAAAAGCTGGGTCGGAAAGTTTGATCCAACCTCGACCCAATTTAGACCATCTGGCATCCAACACACGGGCTCAAACGTGTTCAGTTCCGTCTGCACAAGTTGCAGACTCATCAGCAAACACTCAACATTCTGATACTGTCAACCTTTAGCACAGAGTGAATTTCTTTTGGGGTAGACTGGAATGTACCTTCCGTGTCTCACCAGCTTCATATTCCCTTTGTTGTTCTCCCAGCACCATCCATTCTTCAAACGACATCCCATGGAAAATAGAAGGAGCTGCAACTGCTACTGTGATGAAACGCTCTTTGAAAACAACTGTCCGAACCAGAGCTCTGCAATCCTAGCACCGTGTACGCTGAGGATTGCCTTGGGCATCAACACAGGAGCTCACTGTGGATCTTCCAAGGGCTCCATGCTGAATTGTAGTCACGGTTTCATAGCTAGGGACAAGGTCTCTAATCTGGAGTAAATGGAACTCTGATCAATCTTAAGCTAAAACTGTTGCTGGATTCTTTTCAAGGGTGCTCTAAGCAACACAGACAACATTATCCCGTCGTCCAAATCATTTTCAAAGGCCCTGACATCTCCTGAGCGCAAACGCTCTAAACGCAGTATGTGGCCAAGAAGAATTTTGTCCTTGTTAATGAGGGCAGGGATGTTCATGAGCGCCGACAGCAATGAAATTGCTCGAGACCTGGTCTTGGGCAAATACAACAACTGACCTCAACTGCTGTCATACTGCAAAGCCGTTCCTGCCAGCAACTTGGCGCAACAAACGAAGGGACTTTCCTCGAAAATGTCATGTCAAGATGCGAAACAACTGTTTGCATCTCTGTTGAACATCATCCCGCTCATGGTCAACGTTCGGTGTGCTATCGGCACTATGCAGTTCACCATCTATGCAGATAAGCTTCAAACAAAGAGTTGCCATCTAAAAACCCTGCTTTGAAGGTCACCTGAAAGTCGTACCATCCTGCCAAATCCTTCTCATGTTGCTCACTTCCAAAGGGCTCAGGCAGACGCGCAACTTTCGAAGCTTCTAGACTTTTGAAGCTTGTTGTTTGTTGGCTTCAGCAGCTGCTTCTGCAGCATCGGTTGCAGCTTGAATCTAGGCACCCAAATCGTCAACTGAAATTGCAATGGGCGGAGAGACGCCATAGCTAGACTCTTCCTCTTCACAATCCCGCTGGGAGCCACTTGCAAACGCAGAGCGGCACCGAGAGCCACATATGGCCCTAAACTGAACCCTTCTATGGGGATATGGGGCATGTTCCAATCGGAGCTCACCAACCTATAGGTATGGATTACAGCTTCACGACCAGCTGCCAGGATTGGCAACACCATTTTTTGATCCTCATATCGACACGACGTTAGTAGACATCCATGAATTGCAAATGCACGACAAGTATGAAGTGTTGTTCAAGTGCCTTGACATTGAAAAGGCAACTGGAATGTCATGCATGCGATGTACATGTCAACTTTTGTCATACTTTCAAACTCAAAAAATGTAATAAGGAGAAACCGCAAGCAAGAACAAAAAATCGAAAGCAAGCAACACAAGAAAAAACAATAACAACAACAACGAAAGAAGAACAATAAGAAGAAAAAAGAACAATGAGCATAACCTGAAAAGAAGAAAAAAAGACCAAGAGAAGGAACACCAAGAACAAGAAAAGGAACAATAAACGTAACAACAAGAACAACAACAACAACAACAACGACAACAACGACAACGACATCAACACCAACACCACCAACACCAACAACACCACCACCACAACCAACAACAACAACAACACCACCACCACCACCACCACCAACAACAACAACAACAAACAACAAACCAGAAACAAAAGACAAAAAAACAACAAACAACACGCAACAAACAACAAACAACCAACAACAAACAACAAAAAGCAACAACCAACAACAGCAACAACCAACAGCAACAACCAACAGCAACAACCAACAGCAACAACCAACAGCAACAACAGCGATAACAACAACAACAACAACAACACCAACAACACCAACAACAACAACAACAACAACAACAACAACAACAACAACAACAACAACAACAACACTCACAACGACGACGACGACGACGACGACAACAACAACAACAACAACAACAACAACAACAACACCAGCAACAACAACAACAACAACAACAACAACAATAACAACAAGAAGAACAACAACACGAACAACAAGCACAACAAGAACAACAAGAACAACAAGAACAACAAGAACAACAAGAACAACAAGAACAACAAGAACAACAAGAACAACAAGAACAACAAGAACAACAAGAACAACAAGAACAACAAGAACAACAAGAACAACAAGAACATCAAGAACAACAAGAACAACAAGAACAACAAGAACAACAACAACAAGAAGAACACGAAGAAGAAGAACAACAACACGAAGAAGAACAACAAGGCGAAGAAGAACAGCCGCAGGAAGAAGGACAACAACAGGATGAAGAAGTCGAAGAAGAATCAAAAAAGAAGCACAAGAAGACCAAGGAGAACAATGATATAAAAACCTTATCAGCCGGAAGAGCTCCTCACTGTCTTTTTCGTCCAGTCTACGCAAATGTGCAAATGGAAAGAAATCACTTGAGTTTTGTTTTTTGCATAAAGTCAAAATTTGTATCGTTTATCTCATTGGGAAAAAGATTGTTGTTAATCAGCTTCTTCTGTGCTGAGTGAGAGCAGACATCTGAGCGAAATTTTAGTTTTTTCAAATGTTGGTTGATATTGCTGTTTTTCTGCCGAGTAGCAGAAGTAGCAGCAACAGTAGTAGTAGTAGTAGTAGTAGTAGTAGTAATAGTAGTAGTGGTTGTTGTTGTTGTAACTATCTCTAGGGCCTCCCAGGGTTAGGGGGTTAGTTGTAACTAGTTGGAGGCTCCCAGGGTGGCGGGTTCTTGCAACTGGTTGTAACTATCTCTGGAGCCTCCCAGGGTCAGGGGGTTCGTTGTAACTATCTCAGGGGGACGTTAGGGTTAAGGGTTTAGTTGTAACAAGTTGTAACTATTTCTGGGCCTCCCAGGGTTAGAGAGTTGGTTGTAACTGGTTGTAACCCAGCCCTGGGCCCAGGGTTAGAGAGTTGGTTGTAACTAGTCGTAATCCCGAGCCTGGGCCCAGAGTTGAAGAGTTGGTTCAAACTGGTTGTAACCCCGCCCCTGGACCACAGAGTTGAGTCTTAGTGCACGGGTCAGAGAATTGGTTGTAAATAGTTGTAACTCTGGCCCTGGGCGGAGGGTTAGACAGTTGGTGGTAAATAGTTGCAACATAGTCGGAGAGTTGGTTGTAACTAGTTGCGAACTAGTTCTGTAATCAGTTAGAACTAGTTGCTAACTAATTGCTGAGTTGCTGGGTTCCCTCCCACCGTCTGAGACCCCCATAGTTGTGGGTTAGGGTTGAACCCCAACCCCAATCCACCCCCCCGATCCAACCTCACCTTTGAAATCAAAATAATGTGAACTGACAATTTGTTTCAAAAATTGATTTGTGCAGGGCGGCTGCATCACCCATGGTCGACACCGGATTCGTTTGAACTAATTCCGGAACTAGTTAGCAGCTAGTTATAACCAACTCTCCAACTAGTTGCAACTGGTTACAACCAACTCTCTAACCCGGCCAGGGTTACAACTAGTTACAACTAACTCTCTAACCCTGGGCCCGGGGCCAGGGTTACAACTAGTTACAACTAACTCTCAAACCCTGGGCCCGAGGCGGAAGCAGGGTTACAACTAGTTACAAACAAAAGTACTACTATTACTACTACTACTTGTTTTATGACCAAAACAAATGGGCCAGGAAATTTTACTACCACCACTACTACTACTGCTGCTGCTGCTGCTGCTACTACTGCTACTACTACTATTATTTCGACTTGTTTTATGAACAAAACAAATGGACCAGGAAATTTTACTCTCATTGCTAGTGCTACTACTACTACTACTACAACTAACTCTCTAATCCTGGGCCCGAGGCCAGGGTTACAACTAGTTCCAACCGACTCTCTAACTCTGGGCCCGAGGCCAGGGTTACAACTAGTTACAACTAACTCTCCAACCTCTGGGTCCGAGGCTAGGGTTACAACTAGTTGCAACTAACTCTCCAACTCTGGGCCTGGAGGGTTACAACTGGTTACACCTAATTCTGCAACTAAATTGAGAACTAGTTACAACGAACTCTGTAACTAGTTTGTAACTAGCTGCAACTGATTGTCGAACTAGTTGCACAAAAGTTGTAATTAGTTGCCAACTAGTTGCAGAGTTAGTTCCAACTATTTAAACTAATTGCCAATAGTTAGTTGTAACTAGTTGTAACTATTGCTCGACTAGTTACAACTAGTTTAACTAGAACTCTAACTAAGGCATTTTGCACTACTTGGGTATTGTAATCCCACTTTGCAGCACATTGCGAAAACTTTTCAGATCCGCACTTGCGCGTTTTGGACTTTTTGCAAATTCCGACTTCGAAAATGGAACGTTGTAGCCTTCCCACTTCCAACAAAAGTGACTCATCGGTGCAAGCCAAAATTTGCTGGGCCTGTGTCGCTTGTCAGGTTAAATTTGCAAATATGCTTCGTTTTTGAGAAACAATGTGCCAAAAGACACCATCATACTCCGAGCCAAATGGGACCGTCCAGTGGATGTCGGGCTTCCCCTTATTCCCGAGCACCCGTCTCCCTGGCTTCAGTGTGGCTCTAGTCCCGCACTTCTTCGCCTTCCCATGGCCCTTCTGGCCCTCCTTACGTCCTTGCCGTTCTGGCCCGTGGCCCTCAACCTTCTCAATCCTTCTTCACTCTTCCTTCTTCATCCGTCTTCATCCGTCTTCATCCGTCTTGTCCAAGCCCCATGCTAGGCTCTATGTGGTTCACCGCATCCTTCTCATCGCTAATTGTCGTCTTGTCTTGATTTTCTTGCTTCTTTGTTGCTGGCCCCGGTGTGGTCCTTCTGGCCCCGTGCTCCAGCTGACCCATGAGCATGCACAACCTTCTCATCGATTTCCTGTGAAATTTAGGTGCGCTTTTGCCCCATGTATAGCTAGTGTAGCGATCTTGAGCTTAACTCGTGTAGTTGTTAGTTGTCTTGTAGTCGGACTTTGTGATACTTCGTAGTTTGGATTTTGTTTATAGTTTTCAGGTACTTGTCATATAGTTAGTTGAATTCATCTCGTTTTGTCACAAAGAGTTGTGACTTAGGTAGCTTGAGTTGTTAGGAATTTGCTCGTTTTGTGAGTTTTTGGTTTGGCATGAATTCGTTTTGCTTGAACCGGAGCCGTTTTATTTTAATGAAACGTTTCTGGGAATCGACTTTACCAGAACTTGACAAAACCTCCGGTTTTGTCTGCGTTTTATTTGCTTGTATATAGTGTGAGACTGTACGTTTACGCCACTGACTTGTGGCTCAAGAACCGGGAAGCGAAAAGTGTGCGTGTGTTTGCCGAGAGACGGCCTCTGAGGTTTTGAGACGAGAGAAACGCGAGACTTGCACGTTTGAGTTTGTTTTGGTTTGGGTTTACTTTGAGCGTAAAAGGTTTGAAAGCGGTTTTCGCGATCTAACTTTGCGTTGCAAAGTTTTACGTGGTAGCGGAGCTTGTGTGCTCCCGCCACAGTTGGTTCCTGAGAGGATCTGACCCACTGTGTGCATCTTTGTTGTGCCTGGTTCCAG
>BGPT01001262.1:0-12567 GCA_003297045.1 Symbiodinium sp. clade C Y103 | reverse complement strand
CTTGCACGTTTGAGTTTGTTTTGGTTTGGGTTTACTTTGAGCGTAAGAGGTTTGAAAGCGGTTTTCGCGATCTAACTTTGCGTGTCAAAGTTTTACGGGTTGCAGCTGCATAGCATGCTGTGTATCTAGAACCGCTTTATCACTTTAACGAAAGAATTGCATACGCTTGCGTTGCAACCAGATGCGCAAAAAATATGCAAATGGAACCCGTGTGGCAAAAGCAATTGTGCCCAGTAAACCTATGCCTTGCTTTTCACCCAAGACTTGGAATGCAGATATAGTACTGTAAGAACCCCAGTGTGGACACACTGTTTGGAAACACGAAAAAGTGAAATTGTCGAATCTCAAAGCTGCAAGCATTTTAAAACTGCAGTCCCTCTAAGGGGTCGAAAGAAATCAGTCTACTTTGTCCATGGGGAAAGCTCCGAGAGTGGTCTTGTCGAAAACGTTTCAAACGTGTTGAAATGTCGTTTCGTGTGACAGACGTGGCACTTTGTGACATTTCAACATGTTGCATGCAACTGTGTGAGTGGCCACCGTACGGCCGTGTCTATGGAGAACTCGAAAAGGGATCATTTCTGGACGTTTCAACGTGTCTAAACGTCGTCTTATGTAGCATGTGTAGCACTAGTAACATTTCAACATGTGCCAGCTGTTTCTGTAGCCGCCGTATGGACGTGTCTATGGGCGAAGCTGCCAAACCAATCATTTATGGACATTTCTAACGTGTGGAAACGTCGTGTCGACACTCCATGTTCCACAACATGACGAGAATCGTTTTGTGTGGCAGACGCAACACTTTCGCGTTATTTCCAAAAGAGGATGTCATTTTTCGTGGCAGGCGCAGCACTTTGGAGACCATCAGCGTCATTTTTCGTGGCAGACGTTTGGACGTGTCCTGTTGTGTGTTTTTTGCGAATCTGAGAAAGATTTCAGTGCAGTGCAGACAGCTAGATGCTATGTAGTATCTGTTCTTATCTTGACGACAGGCATAGGTGTGACATACGTTTCTGGCAGTTGTGCAGTTTTCACCAGCCTTATGGCTATGATCAAGTGAAGTATTTGTGCATACCACAGGCGTCTTGCTCAGCAGGAAAAATAAGCATGGTAGCGGAGCCCTGTGATCCTCATTTGACTTGTTATCTGAGGTGAGGGCTCATGAGGGGACTGGACCCTTATCTCCAAAAGGGCTGAACTGTGCCATATAGATAGATAGCAAGACCGGGCGCGCTGATCGGTGCCTACGCCATTTTTCACTGGAATTTCATTTGCTGGACTCAGGCCTTGCAGGCCATTTGAGTGACAGGACTTGCCTTTGGAAGGCATTCTTTCTGGTGATGCGGTGCAGCATCAGCAGCGACCTCTCAGCAAACGTTGTTACAGCAGTTGACAGCGCAGTTTGGTACAGCAACAGGTGGAACACCTTCACCAAGTAACTCACCTCCAAGCACATCCAAGTTTGCTCATGCTAGTAAAATGGTGAGGATGTCTGATCCATTTACTGCAGTTGGAGCCGAGTCTGAACAGATTGCCTGGCCGGATTTCGAATTGAATTTACATGCGTGGCTTGGAGCTGCTGACTCAGGGTTTGAAACTGACCTGGAATGGATCGAAAAACATGTGGACAGTGAGTTTGCATGGATGTGCATTCAGATGAGATGGCAGGACGTAGCAGAGAACTTCACTCTATTTTGGTGGGTCTTTTGCGCAATAGATCACTGAAAGTTCTTCGTGGGGTTCCTGGCCGAAATGGGTATGAAGTATACCGTCAGCTTTTGAAGCTATTCAAACCGAGCACAAAACCACGTTCCATGGCTTTGTTGACAGCGCTTATGGGCTTGCCTGCATGTGCGTTTGATTGCAGAGTACCCGAAGGCTAGTAATTTGACTGTGCCAGATGACGTGAGTCTTTCAGTTCTCATTCGATGTCTCCCTGCGCACATCAGACAACACATACAGCTTTCACTGGATCAATCTGCAACATATGCCACAGTTCGAAGTCGCGTTTTGGGTTTTGAAACCGTAACTAACAATTGGGCACCTTCACGCATTCACTCTGAGTTTGGTATCATTGGTGCTTCTTCTACTTCAACGTCACATGATGCTGGAGGTCCTGCGCCTATGGATATCAGCAGGGTTGAGTCAAAGGGGAAACAGAAGGGCAAAACGAAGGCCAAAGGTAAGTCCAAGTTTGACAGTGGAGGTCAGAAAGGCGAAGGTAAAGTGAAAGGCAAATTTGCTGGCAACACTGGGAAAGGAAAAGGCAAACAGAGCAGCCAGCCTGACAAGTCCAACACGTGTTTGTACTGTGGAAAGACAGGACACTGGAAAAGAAGCATGACCAAGAAACTGGACAAGTGCGGCAAGTAGAAGGTGGTCTTCAACAAGCACCACCACCAGCACCTGTGGCTCAGAATATTGTTTCTCAGCAGTCAACCGCGCAGCATCCAGTTCAGCCGCATGTTACGTTTGTTCAGCCATCTTCTTCTACTTCGTTTGTGCAACAGCCTCAGCAAAGTGCCAATAATGTGAGACGGTTTGAATTTGCCCCAGACTGGAATGACGATGTAGCTTCAGTTGTGACTGAAGAGCATTGGATTGATGATTTGACTTCAGATTCAGTGTACCATGGTTACATTTGCACTCTTTCAGCTGTCTCTCCATGTCATGCCACTTTGCCATGCAGTTGCACAACATTTGACATGACGTATTCCGACTGTGATGGCGCTTGGACTTTTGAAGACGAAGTGGAACATGTACGCGCTGTAGAAATTATTCTTGACAGTGGTGCTGATGGTTCTGCACTCCCCATGGAGTACGCTCACACAGGTACTGCAGTGGCCTCAGATGATAAACTGCGTTTTGTAGATGCACAGGGAAGTCCATTGAACATTTTGAGCACTCGTTTGGCAACAGTTGACTTTGGTGGTTTTTCACTGAAAGAGGAGTTTATCGTTGCGTCAATCACCAGCCCTCTGCTTTCTCTTGGAAGATTGATGAAACATGGATGGGATTTGCAAAAGCTTGACAGTGGTCTTCATTTGGTGAAGGCAGACAAGNCAGCCCTCTGCTTTCTCTTGGAAGATTGATGAAACATGGATGGGATTTGCAAAAGCTTGACAGTGGTCTTCATTTGGTGAAGGCAGACAAGGCCATTCCAGTCTCTTTTAAACGAAACAGCTTGTGAATTTCTAGAAGCATTAGGATGCTGGAAGATTCAGGTGCTTTACATGTGCGTGCTGTCAAGTTGAGGGATTCTTTGCAACGAGTCAAAACCACTTGGTCAAAGCTTGGCCCTGAGTGCTTTGGTATCAAGACGTACAAGCCAGTTTGTGTAGACGTCACCATGGCCCCATCTACAAGCATGCTTTGGTATCGCACTACTTTGGTGAAACGCTTTGGAAGATGGCAGTTGCTGCATCACAATTTGTTGTTTGTCTCTGATGAGTTTGTTTCAGGTTCACTCACCAGTGCATTGCCTGACCCTGCATCGGTTCAGGAAGTGACCACTCTTGGACACGCACGTGAATGCACCCATGCGCAGTTGGGTCTCGAAGTTGCCGATGAAGCGTTGGAGTTGTTAGGTCCTGCACATGGTAGTTCAGCAAGTTCAAGTAGGCCTCAACATGTCACCATGCCTCAGCCTTCAGACACAGCATTCAAGTGACCAACCTGTTCTTGACGAGCAGGAAGTGCCAATGCAGGAATCGTCAGGTGACACTCCAGACGATGGTGCACAAGCCCCATTTGAGGCACCCATTGCACCTGAGCCAGCTGATGAAGATGTTGTGGCTGGCCCAGATGAGAAGATACTTGGTGGAACACGCATTGACAGCACTTCTTCTCTTGCAGTGTTGAAAGCGGCTTGTGAGTGTTTGGGAATTTCAGTGCATGGCTCTCGTGCTCAGCTCTTCAAGCGTTTGGTGCAGCACTTAAAGCAGCAGGAACTTTTGGCATCTCACTCAGTGAAGCACAGTTTGTCTAAAGAGCTGCAGTGCCCTGTGAACCAACCTGGAATCCCTGCTGAACCGACAGAAGAGGAAGTGCGTGAACACAATACAACTCACATTCCTTACAAGGCTTGGTGTGAACTCTGCATAGCTCACAAAGGACGACAAGACAAACATCACCGTGAAAGCCATACCAGTTCTGAACGCTCTGTGGTTTCCTTTGACTTCGGTTATTCTGACCGAGGCACTGATGAAACGTTGACAATGCTTTGCATTCACGACCGAAACACCAAAATGATGTACACAGTGCCCACAGCATCCAAAGGTGGTAAGAGCCTTCCTTATTGGACTGCAGGCTTTGTCGATTTGTCACATGGCTTGGATATCAAGAAGTTTGCTTGCGCACAGACAATGAGCCTTCAACACTTTCACTGCTTGAGGCTTGCAGAAAAGCATTGAAAGGACTTGGAGTCCACACTACTGTTGAACTTGTGGTGCCTGGCAACAAAGAAGCAAACGGAGCTGCAGAAGTGACAGTCCAAGCCATTCGCAATCAGGCAAATTTACTGGTTGAACAGGTTGAGCGCTCAGTTGGAGCCACTGACAAGGTGCTGTTTGGTGCTCTTCATCCGCTCTACGCATGGGCGGTGGTTCATGCTAGTTGGCTTCATTGTCGATTTGCAGTTTCAAATGGTGAAACGCCTTAGGAAAGGTGCACAGGCAAAGAATCATGGGAAGATCTGCATCTTTGGAGAGACCTGCATGGGATATTTGAAGCCTTCTGCAAAAGGCCTTGCTTCATGGCAGCGTGGTGTTTGGCTTGGAAACACGCAGAACAACGATGCGCACATCATTTCTTGCAATGGTGGCTTGTTTATTACCCGTTCAGTGCGGCGCATTCCAGTCCCATGGGTGTTGTCAGAACTTGCCAATGTTGAAATTACCCCATGGGAATGCACTTTTGCCACACTGGGGTCGAAGTTGATGGTGCCGAAGCGTGTTTTGAAACCTGCTCCTCAAGTGGCTTTGGCTTTGCCTCCTGCAGCTGTTCAGCCAGCAGCCAGCAAGTTGTCACCTTTCTATGATGTGGGAGCTGAGATGGTGAGAGGTCTTCCTCCTACCCCAATTGAAGCTGTTCCTCAAGGGGCTTTGCCCGCAGCTTCAGAAGCAATGGAAGTGACTGACGCCCTACCAGTGACAGCGCAGGCGGGGTTTGCACCTACACCCGCAGGCATGATGGCTCCTCCACCGATGGCAGCAACAACTGGCCTGGCTACTCCTGTGGAAGATCTGACTGATGTTCCAGTTTCTCCCTTGCTAGATGAAGAGCCAGCCTCGAAGAAAGCTCGCATCTGCATGATTGCAGGTGTTGAATATGAACATGAAGACGACCACAACTATACGAGCTTTACACATGAAGAGCTTGACGACTTGGAGGAGTACGAGCTCAATTTGTCTGAGGATGAACTTGATGCAGACCCATCTCCTGAGGATGATTTGCTGCAACAGTTGGTTNATTTGTCTGAGGATGAACTTGATGCAGACCCATCTCCTGAGGATGATTTGCTGCAACAGTTGGTTTTTCCTTATTCAGATCAGGAGCCATGTTTGCCACATGAACAGCTGTCACAACTGGATTTGCTTGCACAGTTTGTGGAAACTACACGTTTGAAGAAGATGGGTGTCCTTCTTCCGCCTGAGACAGTCGAGGGAATGAGCCCAAAGCATCTGTCTACACGTTTTGTGACTACATGGAGGGACAAGATGATCAACGGCGAGCGTTGCTGGCTTCAAAGGGCTAGATATGTAGCCCGTGAATACGCATGGCTTTCTCCAGAGCGACAAGATCTTTTCAGCCCGGCTTCCAGCAACATCACAATCGTTTGCTCCCTTCATTGTTTCTTCACTGGAAGAAGAAGTACCCAGAGAAGCTTTTCACTCTTGCTGCAATTGACATTGGTGATGCCTTCTTAACAGTGCCTCAAGTTCAACCTACTTTGGTGTCCTCTGGGAGTGAAACCTTTGCCTTAGGACGCGTTCTTCCGGGGCAGCGTGATGGCAGCCAGCTTTGGTTTGAAAGTGTAAGCAGCTTCTTGAAAGAACATCTTGCCTTCAAGCATTGCGATGCGTACCCAAGTCTTCTGGCCAATGACAAGTGCTTGATTTTGCTTCATGTAGATGACATGTTGGTGTTGACAGAACAAGGTTATTTCAATGAGCAGCTCTGCCCCACTTTGAGTGGGAAGTACAAGACTTCTGTCCGCTGCATGAAGCATGCAGGAGATTCGTTCGAGTTTTTGAAGCGCATTCACACCATGGTGGACCACGACACGATCCACATTCAACAAAATCCACGGCACTTTGACAAGCTGTTTGAGATTGTTGGTGTGCAAGGTGCAGTGCACCCCAAGAAGGTGCCATGCCATGAACTCATGACTGAAGTGGATGACACACCTGGTTTGTCTCCAGACAAGGCCTCGCGCTACAGATCTGCAGTGGGTGTGTTGCTCTACCTTGCAAGCGATTTGATCGAATGTGCCTACACCATACGTGGCTTGGCCCAGTTCATGAGTGCTCCAACAGAACGTGCTTGGACGATGCTCAAGCATTTGTGCTTGTATTTGATGTCAGTGCGAGACAACTCCTTGCGTCTTCACATTTGTTTGGATGGGCTGTGGCATTCTCCTTCAAATGATGATGGTGTGGTGCTTGAGATGTTTTCAGAGTCAGACTGGGCAGCACACAAGGGGCATAGACGTTCAGTAAGCTCTGGCATTATATGCTTTCAAGGTTGCCTTTTGCTGGCTACAAGCCGTACCCAAAAGGTAGTTGCTTTGAGTTCTGCAGAGGCTGAGGTTCATGCAGCAGTGTCAACTACATGCGATGGATTGCTCTTGCGTGTTGGCATCGAGTTTTGCACTGGAGAGAAGGTGCGCCTGAAAATCATTTTAGACAACAGCGCAGCCAAGCAGGTATTGCAATGATCTGGAGTGGGGAGGATACGCCATTTGTCGTGCAGAGTCTTGTGGATTCAGCAATTGGTGAAACAAAAGCAACTGGAAACAGGTGCCATTCCAACCAAGCACAACTATGCCGACCTTGGGACGGAAAAGTTGTCAAGAGATCGTATGCGCTACTTGATGCATGGTGTTGGTGTTTTTGATGAGCATGCAGGTACACTTGTTGGTGTCGATGTCGTTTCTAGGGAACAGACTGCAAGTGACTTCAAAGGTGTGCTTCGAATGTTGAGAGAGAGCGTTGGAGAGAGATCCAACCATAGGACAGTGGTGTCGACGAAACAAACACTCCAGACTCTTTTGCTGATGACTTTGATGAGCACTTCTGACGCCTTGAGCCTTGAGAGCCCAATGACGTTTTTCGTGCCTGAACAATTTCAGCTTCAAAGTTTTTCACTTTCCTTGGTGATTCTTTTCTGCATTTTCGTGTCAGCTTTTGCCATGATGCCTGCACGAGATGCTGCAGCACTGGAGCCTGAACCAGAAGCTGAGACCAGCAGCCGAACCCCCGTATACAACAAGGCGGTGGTGTACTGTTTTCTCTGCGTGTGCGTGAGACGCACTCTGGAATTACTCGAAGACGCCGAGTTTGAGGAGAACCGTGAGCGGATTGGATCACTCAGTGCAATTCATGAGGTGCTTGTGGACACGTTTACAATGTTTGAGCGAGATGGTATTTCAGTTTCAAACCTGCGATCCATGATGGAGATGCATCGTGCTTTGCAGCGCCATGATGCTGACTTCAATGCTTCAAACCACATTTCAGTGGAAACCGAGCCAGATTTCACTGCACCAGTTGATGAGCCTGAGGTTGAGAGTTTGTTGCCGCCTGACCCACCTTCTGACCTGCAGCTTGAGGATCTTGGTGAACCATTTGCACCAAGGAGCCCCGAGCATATGGCAATGTGGCTTATCCAGCGGATCACCGAACGATTGGTGAGAGCCGTGCACAGTGGCCACGTGCGCAAAGTCTTGAAATATGTGGAACAAAGACAGGTGATGGTAGGAATTTGGCAGCTGTGCAACCGAAACCCTGACCAGAGAGGAAGCATTTGGGCGATGATGCAAACGTTGAGTGATTTGTCCAGCTCAGATGACGAGGATGACTAGACGCAATCAGTGCATAACCCTGACCATTTGAAGTTGCATATGCACAAAGTGCAATGCAAAGGCGGGGTGAGAAAGATTTCAGTACAGTGCAGACAGCTAGATGCTATGTAGTATCTGTTCTTATCTTGACGACAGGCATAGGTGTGACATACGTTTCTGGCAGTTGTGAAGTGAAGTATTTGTGCATACCACAGGCGTCTTGCTCAGCAGGAAAAATAAGCAGAATCGCATTGTCAGCGCTGCGTCAAGTGGTGAGAAGTGCATGGCAGGGGTGATTGGTGAGATGTGATGAAAATTGACGGAAGCCTTGTGCGAAATGCTCGTTTTTCGGAGCTTTGCAAACATTCCACCCTTTTGAGATATGATGACGGACGCCTCGTACGATTTCTTTTAGCTTTCCAACATGTCTTCTCTCGATTCACTGACTTTCTTGTCGAGTTTTCTTTGCCACTGAGGAAAGCTTCACAACCTGTCGTTTTTGGAGGTTTCCAAAGAGATTCTAACGTTGTTTTGTGTGGCATGCGTGGCATTTCGTGAGATTCTCACATGTCGGGAAACAGTGTCGAAAGTCGTTGCGCCATGCTTTTGCCTCATTTTCAAAGTGTTTCTTTTTTCGTGGCAGGCGCCGCATTTGTGTGGAACATCATTTTCTGCGGCGCAGGCGCAGCCTTTCCTGCAGTTCCATCTCACCACTTAGACTTGACCCTTCCACGCTCTACACTTTTCAAATACACATTTGACAATCACCACACTCCACACTCCGCATTCCACACTCTAGACTTCACACTCCTCACTCCACACCCAACACGATACGGTTTACACTCCACACTTCACACTCCACACTTTACACATGACTTTACACTCCACACTTACCCTCTACACTCCAGACTCCGCAATTCAGACTTTACACTGCACACTCTACACTTTACACTTCACACTTGGCACTCCACACTTCACACTTTACACCCTACACTTTATACTCAGCACTCCGCACTTCACACTCCACACTCCACCACGCACTCCACACTCCACACTTCACACTTTTACACTCCACACTCTACACTTTACAGTCTACACTTTACACTTCAAACTTATCATCCCGCACTCGACGCTTCACACTTGACACCTCACACTTTACACCTCACACTTTACACTCTACACTCCACACTCTACACTTCACACCTTACACTCTACACACTACACTTCACACTTGAGACTCCAAACTTCACACTTTACATTCTACTTTTTATCGTCAACACTTCACACATGACACTCCACACATCACACTTTACACTCCACAGTTTATACTCAACACTCTTCACCCTACCCTTCACACTTCACACTTTACACTGCACGCCTGACACTCTACACTCCACATTCTAAAATTCACACTTTACCCTTCACACCCTATACTCTACACTTTGCACTCCACATTCGGCCCTCCGCACTTCACACTTTACACTCTACGCTTTTTACTCAACACTCCACATTTCACACTCCACTCCCCACACTCTACACTTTACACTTTACACTCTATACTCCACACTCGGCACTCTACAAGTCACACTTTACACTTCACACTTCACACTCTACACTCTACACTTTATGCTTCACACTTGACACTCCACACTTCACCCTTTACACTCTACGCTTGATACTCAACACTCCAAACTCTACACTTTACACTCCACACCTCACACTTTACGCTCCACACTCTACACTTACACTCCACACTCTGCACTTTACACTTCACACTCTACACATTACACTTGCCCTTTTACTCTTCACACTTCGCCCCCCACACTCTACACTGCGCACTCCACACTCGACACCCCACACGCTACACTTGACACTCCACTCTTCACACTCCACACTCCACACCCCACACTCTACACTTTACACTCCACACTCTACAATTCACACTTTACGCTTCTCACTTTACCCTCTACACTCTACACTTTACACTTCACACTTGGCACTCCACACTTCACACTTTATATACACTCTACACTTTACACTCAACACTGCACACTTCACACTTTACACCCCAAACTCTACACTCCACACTCCACACTTTACACTTCACACTTTACGCTTTACACTCCACATTCTACACTTCACACTTCACACTCTACACATTACACTTGCCCTTCTACTCTTCACACTTCCCGACCCACACTCTACACTGCGCACTCCACACCCCACACGCTACATTTGAGGCTCCACTCTTCACACTCTACACTTCACACCCCGAGGTATGCAGCAAGTGACCTAGAGTTCTGATATAATAGTTGTTTCTTTACATGACTGCCCTTTGCTATCCTGTTCTTATCTGCGTCTTTTTGCGTGATCTGCATTCGGGTTGGTTGGTTGGTTGGTCTTGTTTTTTTTACCATGTTACCCGACTCTATCCTGTCCTATTTTATTTTATATATTTTTTTTGCAAAATGTCAGGGATGTAAACTTGCCTGGACCCTCCGAACGTCGAATCTTCCGGTTCTTGATGAACCAGGCCCAGACAGATCGCGGTGGGGATGTACAGATGCCAATATGCCAAACATGACATGGGTATGGTGAAGTAGTCGGCGTATTCTAGCTGCCAATTTGCCATAACGGTGGTGTGTAATTCTAGCCTGGAACATTACACACCACCGTTGAGACAAAATTCTATTTTTTGGAGCCCTTTGGAATTCTTTGGAGCTCTTTGGAACTCTTTGGCTCTTTGGCTGTTTGGCTACTGGCAAAGTACCAGTACCTAGTAGCTGGCTGCAACAACGTATTGATTTGAGGTTCTATCAAAGGACCAGAACGTGAAACTTTGAAATGGCCCTGAACGGAAACGACGTTTCCCGACATTTACGGCATGATGAGAGAGGTGAAGTGAGTTGAAGTGTCAACAGTGTCAAAACCTCCTCATTGCCTTCTGCAATTGCTGCACTGCCCGGCTTCTCTCAAAAAAAAATTGTATGTAGGACCGTGTTCAGCATTTTGGATAGCGCCCCCAGAGCTTTGGGTCGAAACCGAAACAGGATAGGTATCATTTCCTCCCAGTTGTTGTCAAAACATGATATTCAGAGAAATGGACATGACAACATCTTCGTTCAGGAATATGACATAATGTAAAACTGTCAATGTTTAGTCATGGCACTCATGCATGTTTCTAGGTGCTTGGAACGATACTGTGAAGATTAGCATGGCCAGTCTTTTGTGCAAGGATGACACGCACAATCAATGTGCTCTGCTGGGCCGACAGTGGCTCAAACGTTAGCCAGGAAAAGTCGCGAGTGAGTGCTCCGCTGTGTTTTCACATGGCAGCGGGAGCCTGGTTGGGCATGCTGCTGTTCCTTGGGCTGCTTTCGTTGGTGACGATTGCAGGTGATGGCGCCGAGATCTATGAAGGCCAGCAGCTTGACAATTCGAAACTCAAACTGAATGTGATGAGGACTTGTTTGAGTGGACAGCCAGTTAGGAAACTGCTGTTTGGTGACTCTAGGGACTTTGTGTGGTCGGCTTTGTACGATGCATGCATGATGCCGGTGAAACCTAGATGTCTACATGAAGATGTGACCCCAACCTTTCCTGGGACTTTGACTTCTAGATATGAGCCCAATGCAAGTGTTCAGACGTTTGTGCATGCGAAGTCATGTTCAGAGACGATCTGGCGGAGTGAAGCCAGCCTGGATGCTGTGGATGAGCGCTGGAGCCCAGTTTGCAGAAGTGGTTGTGTAGCAGCGTGTTTGCGTGACAATTTTCAGTGCAATTCTGGCATGTTCAACAGCGTTTGCAGCATTGGTTGGATGACACACGTGGTTTCAGTGATGTGTTCATGTCATTTCCTTGTGCAATGCAATTCTGGCAATTTCAACAGCATGGACCTCTTTCAGAGCGGTGCTGGCAAATTCGACAGAACGGACGGTTTTCATGCAGTCGATGCTTCAAGCAGTTTTGACCTTAGTCCTGAAAACTATTTTCATTGCGATTCTGGCAATTTCAACATTCAGAGCCTAAGGGAAGCTTGTGATCCTTTTGCAATTCAATCTGTGAAGGGTTTGANGTCCTGAAAACTATTTTCATTGCGATTCTGGCAATTTCAACATTCAGAGCCTAAGGGAAGCTTGTGATCCTTTTGCAATTCAATCTGTGAAGGGTTTGACACTTCGACAGTTTCCTGCAGAGGTGTGCAATGTTTTCGAACGTGTGATTTCTTTGTCAGACGCGCAAGTTTGCAGTGCAGTGAATTTTCAGACAGATCATGCTTGTTTTCAGAGCGATTTGCATGCGGAGATTGAGGGGCACATGGATTTAGGTGACAGGATAGCAGACGACCAGTCGAACGCTACAATCAGTGAGAACGAGTTCAAGGTGGTCTCAATTGTTGGTTTTGCAACAATACAACAGTTGTTCAGGCTTGTTGCAGCATGTGGAAGCATGGTGAACTTGTCACTTTTGTTTCTGGCCGGATGTACAGGGACTCAGTTGACTATGTTGGC
>BGPT01001261.1:234994-265510 GCA_003297045.1 Symbiodinium sp. clade C Y103 | reverse complement strand
ACATCACATCTCACAAAATGCCACTCCTGCCACACGATTTGCACGTTCTCACTCCTGGACGCAGCCCTGACAATGCGATTCGCAAAAAACACGCAACACGACACGTCCAAAGTGCTGCGCCTGCCACGAAAAATGACGATGGACACCTCCAAAGTGCTGCGCCTGCCACGAAAAATGCAACTCAACTTTTGAAAACGTCGCGAAAGTATTGCGCCTGCCGCACAAAACGACTTTCGACACGTCTTGAAACACGTTGGAATGTCACGAAGTGCCATGCCTGCCACACGAAATGACGTTGCGACATGTCTGAAACGTCCAAAATTGACCTCCTTTGTAGCTTCCCCCATAGACACGGCCATAGCGTCCTCACGCGAACGGTTGCGAACGGTTGCGGACGGTTGCGAACGGTTGCGAACGGTTGNGACGGTTGCGGACGGTTGCGCAACGTCTGGCGAACACACCCTCAACCCCCAAACCCCCAGAGTGAAACGGGAACCCTTGCTACGCATTCGGGAAAAATCACATAGCAGTGCATGGAAAACGTCGGTTTGTGACAGTGGGTTGCACCTGCATTGTTACTTATGTATGACCCCCCTTCTGACTTCGCTTGCTGCGGGGTTGTTTGCCCATCCGTTTATTTTGTTGTTCATTATTGAATGGGATGTTTTTTTATCATATCAGACAATCACATATTTTTCCTCGAGCAGAGGATCAGCAAACCACCACATTCACCAGGATCCAAAGAGACTGAAATAGACTGAGTGGGCTAAGTCCGTGCAGGGGCATCTTTAGCTGATGCCGTTTTTCCTACATGACCCCCCTATGCGGTGAGACCGATGCAGGCCCTTTCAACATGGAGGCGTGGATGGGAGACGTGTTTTTGTCCAAAAGTTCGAGATACTCAAACCTGCGAGGTGGGACAATTTTGGCAAACCATGCATGCACATTGGGGGTTAGGTGTTTTGAGACACACCCCATTAATCCCCATTATATATATATATACACATAATTTATAAAATTATATACATCAAAAATCAAAACATATTACACACATGTGTGTGTGTGTGAATCCAATATTATCTTCCAATCATGCGAATGTTTTTGAGTGGGTGGATGGTGCCGGTAATGGCTGCTAATCAGATAAGTTGGAGTTTCTCTTTAGACATCTTCAGCCTGGTTGGACTGGTCAGACTGGTCAAGTGCTGAACGGTTGGGCAGCTACTAACACTGTTATCGCTACTTCACCCACTATATTGCCCTGTGGTTATTTAACACAACCATGGAAAATGGCCCAATTATAGATGATGTATAGTGATTTACCTATTAAAGATGGTGGTTTTCCATGGTTATGTTAATAACCAGAGGGTAATTGCGGTTGATCAATGTTTTCAAAAACCAATGTGTTCCTACGTTGGAATGAGGTTATTCTTTGGTTTACCCTCTGCTAATTTAATATGGCAATGGAAAATCCACCAGTAGTGTAGATCATTTTCCGAAGGGAAGATCCATGGATGTCCATGGTTTTTCTTACTGGTGCTTAGCAGGGAATGAAGGAATGGATGGGAATGGGATGATTATTAATGGTTTATTATAGGTCATTCCCTCATTCCCTACTAAGTACCAGTAAGTTTTTTGGTATGTCTAACAGAGGGTGCTGCACTGCTACAAAACCATTTTGAGTGATTCGTATCGTTTTTGGAGCACCATGATCACCTCATTGAAGACATACCCGTTGTGGTGCAAAGTGCAGCCCATGCAGAACCCACTTGTCATAGCCCAGCAAATAACCAATGTTTTCAAATGTGTGTTTTAATATGTTGTATCTAATGATAAGAACATGTAGGACCAATATATATATATATATATACACATGTATCGCACTTATTCCAGTTAGAAATGGTTAAAAGTGCACAACCTTCTATCTAGCCGCTAGCCAGTGAGAATATGATTTCGCCACAAATGATTTGTCACTCAAATTAAAGTGTGTTTATAACATTTTATAGCCATCCACTTTGCCCCACAAACCCCATGATAACCCATAGAAGTGGTTGGACATCCATGTAAATCCCACAATGCCAGGGAAAAAAGAAAAACATGAAAAAACCATGTCACGTGGTAAAATGCCATTTTTTACAGCTCTCATGAAAGGTTTACACTCGTTGAAATGTCCCATTTCTGGTGAACAACTCAGGGCCTTGTGACTGGCTAATCCGCCCACAGCTCAAGCCTCGCGAGGAGCTGGCAGACATACCGACCTCCGGAGGCTCGAAGATGGGAGGTTGTTGTCCCCCCCCCAAAAAAAAAGTTGTTGAAGTACCATCTAACTACTAATCATTGGGGATTATTGGGGGTTTAATGGTCAGACATGGTGGGTTTGAGATGGTATTACATGATCCAAACATAGGGAAATGATTACCTATGATTACCTTCCAAATGAAACCCGTGGTGTCTTGTTTTGGATCTATTATCTTATTGGTGATATTTTCAGAGGAGCGGGGATGGAGTACCAGTCCTGCAATCGTTTCCTATGAATGGGGATATGATTAGATACTAAGCAGCTAAACAAAACAGGACCTTCCTCCTCAGTTGTACCTTTTGTTTTGGGTAAACCGCCATTTTTGGTTGGTGAATGAGGGTCTAGGTTGTTGAAATTTATTGTGAATTTTACATTTTCTTAGCGTGCAGCGGCCCAAGAGAGACGCAAGGTTGCATATCAGAAGAGAGGCGCCTACAGGAAACAAATTCCGGAAAACAATATGAAGTTTGACTACTTGAAAGATATTTGAGTTTGTCTGAAATAGTCTAGTGTCCCCCCAAACTCCAACACATTCTGACCTTTCCTCCATTAAAATAACTTTTTTTGGCTGGTAAATCCCATTTTTCAGACACACTCACATGCATGATTCTTTGCTTATAGAATTCCCCATTCTTCATGGTAAAACCCTCATCTTTTTGATGCTAAAACCACAATCTTTGCAATTTGAATCCTTCGAATGTCACCCTAGCTAAGTCACTAAGTCGGTAGACATACTGTAACTCCAAAATACGGTCTATGATACTTATAACCACAGCATTCGGTTTATAAACCAACGTTCACATTACTACCAAGCCCCACGAGTCCAAGCTCTAGGCGACGACGGCAGGGACGTAGTTCCGCACCCCTCAGTGGAGTTGAAGACGTGGGGGGCGCTCAGTGCCCATCTGGGCCTACGAAAAAAACACAGGGTGCAACGAAAATCAGGGTCTGGAAATGTGGTTTACACAAACATAGCTATTTCATAGGGAAAATGAATGAAAACGATGATCAGCCAGAAGATTTTGGGGATACCGGGGGGGTACAGTACCCTATTTTCAGAGAAACCTACATGGGGGAATCTGGCCTACAAGGGACCTTCCAAGTTGAAGGGATCAGGCTCGTGCATCCGGAGACGCCTTGTGTTGCCATAAATGGGCTCAATTCTATTCATCTACTACATATGATTATATATGTATGCCATCCTTGACAGAAAGAAGCGTGTATAGCCCACTAAACCTTTTCCCAAGTATCAAAGGATAAAGGGCACCAGCATGCACCAGCCCAGTTCTATAATGATATATTATGTGTACGTTTATACGCTGTACTTATGCCTACCATATGACTTCCTCCGTGTTGGAACGGATTTGACCATCCATTGTGCCAGGATTGTTGACAAACTTCCCACTTCACAGTATTCTCCACAAAAGACTTCCCATACAAGAACCATTCTCCATAACTCCAACAACTGGTCTATGATATATAAAAGAGGTGGAGATATTTGTCTTAACGATTTCGGTAATTGTTGTGAGAAGACCTTCCATAAAAGATTCGAATCGCAAACACCATGAACTTCCATGAATTGCACATAGCATTGCGAACAGGTGGCATCAGTGAACGCAAGTTGCAACTTGTTTACTGCGCTCGTGGAGGAGGAAAGGAAGCTGCAGCGCCAGAGGGAGGCCGCTCGCAATTCCTGTCTGCGGCAGGGCGGCCAATTCGGCATCGGGGCCGCGGGGTGGGGCCTCACTCGTCACTGGACGCTCAACAAGCACCCTCAACCCATCAGGGCAGGTGAAGACCCATTGAGTATTCAGACGTGGCGTTCCTTACCCACAGACAAGGATGTCGAGCAGGAGACAATAGACCATTCCAATGGCCATGTTACGACGCTCCTGCTGTCCGGGGTTGACCCCAAAGATACTGTCCAAACAAACAATCAACTAAAAAGCTGTGGTGTAAAGATTGTAAAGTCAAAGTCAGGAATTACCCCGCCATAGGACCAGAAAGAGACATATGACCCTATTTAAAAAAACGGGGTTGGAATGTTCTTTTCTAGATCTAAAAAAATGGGGGTCCCGCAGTTCAATCGTTTGAGTAGAACATGCAGTGGAAATTCAGTGAAGAACAGAAGAACATGTCCAATCCCCACATGTATGCCTCGGAGCAATGCCTGAAATCCGTGCGGTTGATTGGCTTATATGGGGTTCAATGTTTTGCTGCAGATGATGGATTACGTACTGCCTAATATGCTAGTGAAACCCTGCCCTCAACCAACCAGTAGGGATATTGGCATTTCTATTCCCATTGGTGGGTATACAACCACCGTTTCATTGTTTTTGCGATTAGTTTGGGTATGGCTCAAAAAATTAGGGACCAACTCACTATATGTTTTGTATTCCTAGTATTTACCCATTAAACATAACCAATTGCGGATGATTTTAGGGTCACCCATTTCAGTAACCCTCCAAATATCCATTGATATCCACTTAATCATTGGTAAAGAGCATTGCAAATAGGGTAAATCAATGTATATCATCTATGATAGGTGGACTATTTTCCATCAATTCACAATATTTATATAACCATTGCATGTTTGGGGTCACAGCCGTTTTTCCTGCACTGAGGAGGGCTTCTTCCCCGAGGAGCGAGGTGTTTTCGATCGAAGCAACAAGCAGAAGGCGATCCATGGGATTAACCCATTTGTCTCCAGGGGTAAATGCTTTGGGTTTGGGGATGCGTTGGGTAAATTGCCTACACTTTGTGGGATTGATCAAGGATTCATTGGCATTTATGTATATATATATACACACATCATATATATATATATATACATATTCTTAGATATTCTTACTTATTCTAGGACCCAAACCCTTCCAAGCAGTGTTCCAAAACCTTGTTGTTTGATTAGTACGGAGGGGGTAATACTGGCTGGTGGATGAAGGGATTATCATCATCCATGAACTGGGAATCCCGTTCTTAGCTAACCAACAGCATAGAATAAAGGAAAGACAGAGGGGTTTCAACACTTCTCATATGATCCCATCATGTGCAGGAAGGGTCCTCCCAAACGACAAGTAAATTGGTTTACAACATGAGGCTAAGTATTGGATTTATATATTATGATATATCCTTATGTTCTTCATGTTCTTTCTATATTTAAATAGGGGTTTTAAACCAAATTACAACTGGGAGGGGGGGCAATGCCCATTATGGGTATGGGTCAAAACCTGTTACCCTGCGGTAGTCAAATATGGCGTGCTGGAAAGTCCACCATTTCTATAGTTAGATGTCTGTCCGAAAGTCCACCATGTTTCTCATATGTTTTTCATGATTTTCCCATTATGTTCAAGAGGATTTCCCATATTTTTCCCACATGTTGCGCCGTCTTTTGCAGGGGATTTCCCATAGTTTTCCATAATGTCCCATGTTTTCCCATATTTTCCCATGATTTTCCTCCAAAAAACACATCTTTTTGCTGGGCAATGACCATGGGAAATCACACCAGGCCGTGCCCTTGGGAAGCACTGGGGCTGCACATCGAGGCTTTCTGCCCGGAAACCCAGGGCACCCAGGGGTGTGGGGCACCCAAGGGCCTGGGGCACCCAGGGGCCTGGGGCACCCAAGCGCCGGATTTCGTGGATCAAACGGAGGATGTGACGATCATTGGATTGGTCGAAGAAAAAATTCAAGGAAACCTATGGGTTTTCCCATGAAAAATGGATAAGCATGGGGAGTTCGTGTAAATTTTCCCTTAGACCCATCCAAACTAGCAAAAATTGAGAAAAATGGAGGGTTGAACCATCAACGAATTTGGCTTCAATCAGCAAAAATTGGGATTTGACTTTCACTAGCAAACCCAATGGATCCTTCACAAAAGGCCAAATTTGGGTTCATTTGAACACGTTTTCAACTTAAGCAGTTGAGTGGATCCTGGATGGCATTGCCTTTTTGGGGTTCGATGGCACCAGTGATCTCCAGGTGCCGACTACGGCGATGAAAGGCAAAGTTCTGCAGGGTCTGAGGATTTGTCCATGGTGCTGGTGGCCAAAAACCAAGCATCAAAACTACCCAAGAGATAAGTGATCTAGCGAAGAACAACGTTTTTTTTTGGAGGTATTTCTGACTTCTGGGAGGTGAACCATGACTTTCTGATGGTAATTTAAATCATGGATGAACCCCAAAGGCTAATGTTTCTGGGGAAATGTAGACTCAAAGATCTTGGTCTTGGTACTTGCTGCATGTCCTTCGGCTTCTGGATGCTGTGTACAAGAGGAGGTGTGTGACGAAGATTTGTTCATATGATCAGAACCAACAGACAAGCTTACCCTCCTGCAAACTAATTATATAATATGTGGAAAACCCACCATTTGTAGATCATGTCCCCATGTATTCCACATCTATGTCAGTTTATCTCAGGGTAACAGCCCCAACCAGTGTGGTATATTATATTCCCCTTCTGATGGGGCGATTGGCAGGTGAAACATGCCTTTTTCGCTGCGAGAGTTGTGAGATAGATGTCATCCTTCTTGAAGAAGGGGCAACTGTGGGGGTCCAGATTCCAGTCGTTTGATGATGACATATAGCATTTGACGTGTCAGAAATTGTGTCAGAAGTCCACATTGGGTGTGTCTGAAAAATCGGGTATAGTATACCCCCAAATGGCTGGCTATCCAATCACCAGCAACCTGAGGTTCTAAAGATAACGACATTTGGAGATCTTCCCCAAATGTCTGACCAGCCCATATTATGGTGTGGGTTAAGAGTTCCCATTATGGTGGGTTTATCCCATTATTATACCCAATATGGTGGTTTCCATAAATAGTGGTACCCCAAAATAGATGGTTTATAAGTTTATGATTGAACATCCTATTAAAAGTGGATGATTTTGAGGGTCCCCTATTTAGGAACCCCCCAATATATCAAAAAGGTGAACCGATGATGTTTATCGAAAACGCTTCATGCAGCCCTCACTGCTTGCGCCAGCAGCGATGTTTTTTACGAATTCTAGCAGGTCCTGCAGATTCAGTGACCAGTGTCACACCAAAGAAGGCATATCGAGTAGATTAAGTTAGATAGTTGGGTTCTATGATATGCTATGATTTATTCAACTAAGTTGCATACCAGACCTTGTATTTAATGCGAACAATAATCTAGCTCCTAATGGTGGAATTTCTCTAAAAGCGTGCCAGTTTTTGGTGACTTGTGGAAGTCTAGTCAGGTCAGAGAGTTTGAGCATCTCCAAAAGGCTACTAACAGGGGCACCCCTAGGGGCCCCTAGCCTAGATAGGTAAGTTAGCCTAGATAGGTTTAGGTTTAGTGAGATGGTGCTCTAAATGCAAAAAAAGACCCTTCTTGAAGGTACCTTGCAGTTGGTCTAGGCGTATGTTGGCCCTGAATCTGTGGACCAGTGGACCGAAGGCACGCACGATCGTCTCACGGAATGGACTTGGAGGATGGCGTAAGAAGCGCTGTCCGGAGCAAATGAAAAAAGGCACAGAAAAAACGGTGCTGTGGATGTTTGGAGTCTCCCACCTGCTCCATGTGGATTGGTCTGAAAAGTGGGTATACCCCCACAAAAGATGATTGTATAATTACGGAACATGATGAAAACACATCAAAATTGTGAGACCCATGTATGGAATATGCTCCAACATGAGCGGGTCATATTTGAGATTAATGTTGCCAAGTATTCCAGCACAATGGAGCATATGGGTCTGGTTGTCGTAAAAATAAAAGGATACTCTAACATCCGGTAAAAACTTACTACACCTTGACCAAGACATCTCCGTGTCCCAAGGGGTCTCAAAGTTTGACCAAGAGTACCGTCATGGCTCAAAGTTTCATACATGACCCCCAAACATGGATGGTTACAACGAAACCAAATTTTCTGGGACAACATGGGTGCCATTTTTTTTCGGGTCGCAATGAAAATATATCCCTATATCACATAGATATCCTTCTCAATCCATTCTTGTCGCTGAAAGTTGTTTTTCTTTGCGAAGGGCAAGGGGCCCGTCCCCATTTTGGCATCCAGCTGGCGTTTTCATTCAAGCGCCATGGGACCCGGACACCTGGTGCGGCGTCTAGAAGACAAACAGATTAAAAGGAGATTTTAAAAACCAAGATGAGCCAGTCAGAGATCAGGACTGGTTTCACGCTATTTCTATGGTGAGTCAAGTTGGTTCTATCCCTATTAAGTCTGGGCGAATTCGGTGACTATCCCAATCAAACTGCTGGTGGCATGGCTTGTCCAGGTCCAAGTGCCAATTTGCATCAATTTGTTGTTTTGGGATTCAGTGTGTACAAGACCCATTTTTTGAAGACTAAGATGAGGGATGATCAAAATCCACAGAATAATTCAGAATAATCATCAGATATAAAACACTCTTTGATATCTTGAAATTGTCAAATTGTGTACCAAGATAGTGAAACCAAAGGCCTTCTCAGAAGATCACCAGACATGACTCATCTTCAGAACCACCAGCTTCCGTCCGGCGTCCAAATCATCAGGTTTGCGATTTGGATTCTGTTTAAAGCACTTAGATTATCCAGCGATGTTTTCTAAACAAATGACATATGGCTATGGCTCAAAATTATTGACCCAATATTTGGTTGGTTTATGTTAAGTTACCATTTAAAACGACCATATTTTTGGTACCATAATTTTGAGCCATAGCCATATTTTGCCATAGTTTGCACATGTTTGCACACTATCCTTTAGTTCTTGATGGGGAACATTGAAACAGGAAACCATAGGAATCCCTCCAGATTTGCTGGTAAAAACTTTCCCGTAAGCCTTTGTCAAACTAGCTAGGAGTTTGCCATTCAGAAACCCCAACGTTCCATGTTTGGTTGAATTGGTTGATTGGAAATGTTGAAGAAATCCCCTTATTACTGGTCGAAGCCATGCTTTTCCTGTAGATTTTCCCAACAAAACCAATCCACTGAATTTGAAACTTCCGCTGTTTCGCGATGCTGATCCACAGTCATGGCTCTCTTGGCACATGGCTGTTCGGATGCCCAGTTTTTTTGCGGGAATTGGACACAAATATAAAAAATGCAATTTGGCCATGAGTGAGATTTTTATGATTTCTTATAACCATGGTGTATGTACTTTTTCTAGACGTATTTATATAGTCAGCTGATATTGATTTGATACCCAGCCAGCTCAGCCTGCGTGATCTTTTGCGCTACCAAACAATGTGTAAGTGTCATCAAGACTGAGTTTATACAACCCCCTTCATACATTGGGATAAACTGCGTTTGTTTACATATTATAATCTATTATAATCTATTATGTTATAATTGTATTCCACTTACTAGTTAAATTGGATGCACATCCTAGTAGAATGGTTTATAGTTTTGTTGTGTTTTTTTCCGCTGGAGAACCATAATCAGCCAGGGTTTATTGACTGTTATGCATTGATTATTCTAGCTCCTCGTTTCCCAATTCTCAGGAGTCTGTCTTGAGCGTTGGAAATGGGATTGTAGACTACAAGCAAGACATGATATTGTTAAACAAGTAGATTTATATCTTAATTTGCTATGGTTTCTATTCTTATAATGTTGCTATAATTAAACAATACTATTAATCTTACATAATGTTAATATAATGTCTATTCGTTTTGGATTTAGAGACCTTGACTGCCCAGCCCCTTTCATGACTTCGCCGCCTTCAGGCCGCAACGCCATCCACAGGCGGGAGCTAAGGGTTTGTGGGTTTGTCTACATCAGAAAAGCTGTAGGAAGCCATACGTAGAAAACCATATCAAAGCTGTATGTGTAAAAGCAAAACATATGTTCTACATGTCATGCAGAATCGTTTTTTAGTTTGAATTTATGATTAAATGATCCTTAAGATGAGATGTAATGTGTGAAAAAACATGGGTGAACACTCCCAAGTCCAAGCGAAAATGGCGCAAGGTTCAGCAGAGATACTCTGATGAAGTAGTGGCTGCAGCCTCTGGTGATTCGACCATCATTGTCTAATGAAGGATCATTACTTGTTGATATCTATTAGATCTATGATGATATATGAAGTGATCATAAATTATCTATATGCAATCATGACTATATGAGAAACTAATAATAGTACAAAATCTAGTACCCTTAGATGATTATGTGAAATGATATATCTACTGATCTGTTATCATAGTCTATAGATGAGAATCAGCCATTTGTGGGAAGCCCATTCTTTCATCAATCGCTGTCATTCGGAATGATTCACCCAGGTGCTGGAAGCAATCAATTCTATCTATATGTACTGTGTTTGTGCCATGAAGTGCAGTTTGAATGGCGGTTTGGATGCTGATGGAATCTATTTTGTATTGAACATATAAGCAAACTATTGTTCAATGATTCAGAATATGTGTTCTTCTATGGAGAATGCACGAGAATGGAGGAATCAAACGACATGCGGAAGCTTGGGGTCTGGGGTGTTTTGGGGACAGAGAGCTGCACAAGAGCGTACTTGCAAGCAACATCAAGCCACCATCTCTTCTCCAACACCAATCTTTGTAAAATGTCAGATAATTCTGATTTATAGTCTATAGTCATGATATATGCCATGATGTGTCATGACATGTCATGATATTTAATCAACATTAATCAACCACCCAGGTAGTTTTCATATGTTTTGATACCTTTTGATGATGGCACTGTCCACGTCGCGGCGCCAGGCGCCGCCGTTCGAAAGTCGAAGGCTTCGGCGGTCCAAACCGGCGCTGCGCGCAACGCGCAAAGCTGCGGCCAAGAGAGGCGTGACGTGGTATGGTTGATGCAACCAAGAGAAATTGTGATTTGCGAACAAAAAGCATCGATTTAACATGATTTAAGCATATTAGCCATGAAGAATATGAATTTGATTGAGGAATTTGGGATTTTGACCGAGAACATGATGCTAAACCATGTGTTTCATGGCGTACCCTACTTTTAAATTTGGTTCTGAAATTGTCCCTCGACTTTGACCACCAACGCGGCATTCAGGTGGTCCTCGACCCTTGCGACCAGATGAGGTCACCATGTGTGATTCCTATGGTGAAATTCTGGCCTTAGGATGCCTTAGGTGGTTTTCCTGGGTTTTCTTTATAGGCAAAAGTGAATCAACCAGGAAAATGTGTGGAAATGTTGCATGTCTTATGTTTGACCACGAAAACTATGGTTTGTTTAGCAGATACTGTAGTGATTGGTTTTGATATGTTTTGATTTTTGGGGCTTGTACCATCTGGTTTCATAGGGAGTGTTGAAACCTACGGTTTGTTATGTTTAGTCCCGTGGCTTTGTTTCATAGGGTTCGTCAATCAATCACAACAGGAGCACCCATATTATTGAACCAGTATACTGGCTGGCATTTTTTCCTTGGCTCACTTCCATTGGCTCAGTTGGATGACGTAGTATTCAGGTTTCTTAGTCCGTTGGCGTTTGTCTGAAAATGAGGGATACCCCAGGATTGCAATTTTTGTGGGGACAATTGTCTCATCAAAGGTGAGATTTCGGTACACTATCAGACAAACCTTTTTAATCCTTTTTAAGTTGGTTTATGCTAACTAACCCCACTTAAGACCCAGTTACTAAGTTAGACGATTCTCCAAGATATGGGTGTATCTGAACATGTTGTTTTCCCAATTTTTGTGAGTCATCATGTGCCCAAGTAAACAGTGATAACTTGGGCGTACCCTACTTTCAGACAAACACACACACACACATCCATTGCAATTTGATTAAATCTCAATTATTTGATGGTCAAATCACCATTTTAGCTGATAAAATCACAATTTTTGACTGGTTGAATTGGATAAATCACAATTTTGCCTGGTTAGACCATACATTTTGAATCATTTTGATAGATTCTGTATCCCAGCCTCCCTTCCCCAACTTTTTCCAAAGCCTGGTTTCATCCCGCACGTAGGATGTGTCGGAGTATGTGGCGGAACTACGGCAGGAGGGTGGACTACGGAGCCCCCAGGTGAAGCTGAGCCAGTGGGTTGTCGACTTGGGGGAGATTTTGGGGTTGCATCCCAGGCATCGTGAGATACTCATGGAATATTCATGGCAGATTTCATAAGGAAATTCAATGGAAATTCAATGGAATAATAATATGGAATAATAATAGAATATTGATGGAAGAATGGCATCTTGCTGGAATATTGATGGGAGAATGGAACCTTTATGGAATATGAATGGCTTAATGGACTATCCATTCATGGGCATTTCAGGCATTGCAAGTGAAAAAAAAACATGTAGGATATTCATGGGATATTATATAGTGGGGATGTTGGGGATTCAACCCACCCAGGCATTGCAAATGCTTGAGAACCACAGTATAAACATGGATCAACCATTTGCATATGGCTTATATTTGATATTTATGTAGGGTTTTACATGGGTTATATATGATTCTATATGGAAATATTTAGGTCGAAAACCATTTACTAACTGGGATGCACATCCAAGTGGACCCTGTGAGTAGCCATGACTCAAGGCACTTGGAGAGTCTAGGATTTTAGACGGCATTTCCTGATGGATGCTAATGGGATGAACTTAACTAATTTGGGGATTCAGGATTAAGTAGTAGGGATATGATATCATAGGAGATACAACTGGCAGATAATGGGGACGTAATGGGGGATGTGATGGGATATGTCTGATTTAACCAACAAAAACAGTGGTTTCATGTTTCTATGTTTTTCTTTCTTTCAGCACTTCACAAATTCTTGGCCAATTTTGGACATATATGATATGACTGATTCTAGCTGGTTAGGATTGATATGGAGGTTTCATAAAATAAGGGTACCCCCAAATCATCCATTTTAACAGGAGTTTCCATTATAAACAATCCATTTTTGGGTACCCCCATTTTAGGAAACCCCCATATCCACATTTGACACCAGATCATCGTTATCGTCAACCCCATCGGTGGATCAACTCCCACCTCCTTCGGCCCTGGAGGATTTTACCTCGCTGCTGAGTCAACTGGGCAAGAGGGGCCAATGGAGGCGGCGAGGGCCAGTGCGAAATTCTTGGAGGATGTATCTCGTGGATTACTAGGAAGAATGAAGATTGAGCCATGATCTCATGGAAAATGATAGAAAATGTATTTTTGTTGACCGGACAAATGAGGATTCAAGCATGAAACATAGGGATTGAATGCATGGGGTTCCGAAACGCCAGTTGGTCGTGTTGATCGTGGGATCGACCACATGGCCTGGATGTCCTGGATCCGAAGATCCCAGTGTTTTCGCTTGATCTGATGGATTTTCAGAGACCCCATGCCATGGCCAGCTTTTTTTTTAGGGCAAATGATGACATGATGACATCCATGAGACGAGTTGATAGGATTATCCTGCAACTGGGTCGAGTCCCTGTCGCACTTAGAAGTGGCTACCACGAGTTGTGTTCTTTGGAATGGGTGTGTTTGAAAGTTTGGGCGTAACCCCCTTGTTTTATCTTAATTTTCCTGATTCCATAGCCACGTTCAGACAGGCGAAACAGTTGTCGTCATGGCATGATCCTTGAATCAAATCTTCGAAATGGAATTGACAGTTGTTGCCAATTTTCCTGCAGCTTGGCTGGAGAAAAACCATGGAAAAACCGTCCATATCCTTGGATGCCCATGGATGCCCATTTGACCTAAGCACTTAATCACCATCCGAGGAAGTTGAGTGATTTTGCTTCGGATTTCACTCTAGACATGGTTGGTTTTCCGTGGGTTTTGCAGCAAGTTTACTGTAGCTTCAAGGTCAATTCGAACTTCAAGTTCATCAAGTTCAACTTTGAGTTCGATTTCAAAGCCCCTTTGCTGATTTCAACTTCAGATTCAACTACCTTCAACTTCAAATTTAGCCAAAGTTCAACCAAATCAACTAGAGTCAAACTGCCATTTAGGTTGCCTCCATTCCCACGATCCCTTGCCCCGGCGACAGACACGCCCTGGCGGCCTTTGATGAAATGAAGGAAGTGGGTCTCCAGTTGCTTGGCTGAACAACATTGGGGTCATGTTCGGGGTTAATGTTGGTAAATCTTCCATATATGGAGCATGAAATAGTAAGTTCATGGGAGTAAACCTAAGATTCTCATTGATTCTCCATATTTTTGGATGATGTTTCACAACAAAAATATGGTTGTTTTGTGTTGTTTTCCACCATGTCACTAGTAACTATTATAATCTATTATATATAGTAACCCCCACTGAGGCTCAAGCGCCGGAGTCGGCTGCCAAGCTCAGCCTCCTCATCAGTACAGTAAACACTTGCGTGCAATTTGGAATCACACAAAAAGCACATTGCATGACATTAGTCAACAACGTTTGGATTTCAGAATGGCAAACTGTTGGATGTTTTGTTCATGTGTTCTAACGTTCTGAATGCTAAAACATTAAGAATTCAAGCTAAGATGCTTGAGCGGCAACAAAAATGCGCCCTAAGCCACTGAAATGGAATCCTCCCTCCCAAAAAAGATTGATGTGTGCGAAAATGAGGTACCACTAAATCCACTGGGTTCTTCGATGAATCATCATTTTTCCCAAGGAAAACTGCTATTCTTAGGGGTATACCGGTATACACATCTTCAGACACACCCAAATCCATTGTTCAGTGGTTAATTCCTATTTTCCATGGGTATATCACACGTGTTT
The DNA here is from genome assembly GCA_003297045.1 of Symbiodinium sp. clade C Y103. Lineage (NCBI taxonomy): Eukaryota > Dinophyceae > Suessiales > Symbiodiniaceae > Cladocopium > Cladocopium sp. clade C. Next base: position 250,583 of record BGPT01001261.1, on the reverse strand, counting down.
GATGGTTAAATCATGTTAAATCATGTTGAATCATGTTAAATCATGTTAAATCATGTTAAATCATGTTAAATCTTCATGTGCAAAGGCAAAACAGTGAAACCATATGGACACTCAATGTCAATATTAATTAACATCAATTGTATAATTATATCATCTCAAAATATCTTATAAATCCATATAAATCCCATGCTTTCATCCATTTAAAATCACCATTTCATTCCCCTTTTAAGGACACATCCAGATGTCAAAAACGCCTCAAAGCCCAGCCGCAGGCCCAGCGTCTTCAGCAGCAGCGCCCTGGTGCAAGCACTGGGTCGTCAGCGGCAGTGGCGACTTGGTGATGGGGTGGATGCTGGTGGGGGGATGGTGTTCCCGAAACGGGGATGGAGCAAAACCTGTGAGTTTACCCTCTGGTAAACTAACATAACTATAGAAAATCACAATTTTTTATTGGAAAATCCACTATAAATGGCCATTTTGAGTAGCTATGTTAGTTTACTGGAGGGTAACATTGAGATATTGGGAAATGTAGGAAACTCATCAATGACTCATCAAACAATATTTGATGGAAGTTAATCCGATTTAATGGGATTTAACGGATTTTAAAGGATGTTAATTGGTTTGAATGGGTTTGAGTGGGATTTAATGGGATTTAGCAATAAAACATATAGGAGAATATCAGAATATCCCAATATATTTGAATATTAAGTTGTGGGGATCAGCCCATTATTAACATCCCATGTCTCATTGTTCATCCGCAAATTTACCAATAGTCCCGCGGGGGATTTAGCGATGAACATCTGGGGGATGAAAGAACATCTCGGGAATCAAAGAGTGGAAAACCCTGACAGATTCCTTCGGGCATTGCCCTACAAGAGCACTAACAAGAACATTTTGAAAGCACACTGGCCGCCTTCCAACATCCATTGTCGGAGATTTCATTGTTGGAAATATCAGACCCTTTGGTAAACAGATGTGGCAATGGAAAATCTAACATTTATAGATGATTTTCCCAGGGGAAAAAAAAACTTCATTTCTAGGGAATTTCCCATTGCCACGATAGGCCACGTTTGATGACCACAGGGTAGACGTTTTATCAACAAGGAATTGCCAAACACAGAATCTCACATAGCAGATCATCCGTTGGTGCTGTCAAAAATCACTGATATATATATATATATATATTTGAGAGGCGCGGCATATATATATATATATACATATCGATCAAACACAAACATGTCCAAACATGTAACATTATGGGTAGAAATCACGCACCATAGACACTTAATGTGGTAAACCCAAAAACAAATCATCCCCAGTAAGACGATCAATTCGAGGGATTGAAACCATGCTCAAATCGTAGTCGTTTATGGCGTTTGGTTTGCTAAATTATTCTGGACCATTGCCTTTTTAGCCCCCTCATGTTTCATTATTATATATTATGTTCGATATATCTATCTATACGCCAAAAACCCTAGTGAAATTTGAGTGATAAACCAACTTCGAAAACTATGTCTATGGCAACACCAGTTGGCTATATAAACCAGCCAAGTTGGTAACTAAGTCTAAGTAGCTCATATAGTCGAATACAGTGGAAACATTTGGAAACTACAATATTAGAGTGGATAAACCCTACCCTCTGGTAATTCAACATAGCTATTGAAAATGGCCATTGAAATAGTGGATTTACCTATTAAAAATGGTGATTTTCCATAGTTATGTAACAGTTTACCGGAGGGTAGTTTCCAAAAGTCGTAGTCCGCAGCTCCGCACCGGTGCTATTCTCCAAGCCCGGGTGATCCAGGCAGCGAGCCCTACGGATCTTCGAGGACAGCTTGGAGCAAGGCCTGCGGGACCTGCGGCGGATCCGTGCCTGACCGGGTCGGATAGAAAGCAAGATGGGGTATCCCAGCAATCTACGGCATTTTCACAGGGGAAATGATAAGAAACCCATGAGGATTTTGGGGGTGCTCAACATGTTCAGACAGAGCCACTTATCAATTGAATCAACAAAGATAGTGGATGTTTAGAGTGGGAATTTAGTGGGACTGAATGGGAATTGAGTGGGATTTTAGAGTGGGAATTGAGTGGGATTTTAGAATGGGATACAATGGGATATACGAACATCAACAATAGGGATCTGACATGATTTGACTACAAAAAAAGGTACCCCGGTGAGTTAAATGGCCTGGACGGTTGGTTCAGTAGCTTGACAATTTGGGTCTATGGTGAATTCCATGGTTAGGTCGGTGAGCATAAACCAACGACAACAGCTGATGGGCATCCTCGTGGAGTAATAGTGGGAAGATGGAAGTCTGAATGTCCGTTAAGATATTACATACGAATTAATGGTTGTAACTACCTGCTGAAACGATACATATATTTCAGGCTTGTCTATATAGCAGATGTAGCAGTTTGCCGAGAATGATGTTTAGTCAGTGCTTCCGCAGTCCAAAATGTGTTACTTTGCAGGTTGGTAATTTGAAGAGGGACAGTTCGGAGGAAGACTCGTTCACGACAGCATCAATGTTTGGTGGGCTTGGTGTACAGCTTTGGGGTCTATACAGATTGTATAGAGTGGTGTCTCCTCCAACATCTATGGACACCCAGTATTGGATCTTTGTTCACCCTTACCTTTAAGAAGGTGTGGTATTTGAGATATGTGTGGTGGTGAAGAAATGACCTTGTGGTTCATAGATTGCAACTCACAGCATTCGCAGATCCACTATAATTCAAGGTAAGTTCATTCATATACTGGCTTGTTGTCTTTACTAGTTGGGGCAAGTCTCATTCATTCAGAACTTCAGTGGCTTCTACAAGATGTCTTGAGAGCGCTGAATGCAGCTACAGTGTGGCGTCCTTGCCGCCTTTTTGGGCCTCCATTGAAAGAATGCACCATGCAGGGATTGCTGTTCAGAACGAAACGTCTTTGGCAGCTTTGGCACTTGGTTTTGACGATGCAAAAAGTGAGTTGTAGCCTGTTTGATGCTATGTTCCATACATTTACCATCGCAGAAAAGACTGAAAGAACACAATATGTTCCACATGGCTTGGAGTTACTTCATTCAAGCTCATTTCAGGCATATAGATGCATATAGATGATCCATGATGATCCTTCATGATTCCTATAGACTCCTTGCAAGTGCAATTCCAATTCATGCGTATTCACAAGTGGATATATAATGATATACAGATATACAACCACAGTTGTAGGGGGAGTTATATCCCAACTTATGGTGGTTTAATTTCCCATGGGTCGTTATATCCATGTTTTTCACCTCTGCCCCCGCCAAGTAGTTCATTCCACCACCCCGTTCGACAACGGGCCAGTCGACGCCGATTGCGCCCTCTACAGCAGTGCCATGAAAGCCTGCGACATGGACTATGACAGGCCGATTGGATGATGGTACCATTTCCACCAAACCTCCATGTATTCCGGTATATTTTGGGAAAAAACGCTATGGTTTCCTGTAGAGGTTCCCCTTCAATTTTAAGAAATCCATTGAGAATCTCCTACGACGGAAAGAATCAAAAAGTGGTTACTCTCTGGAGATCACCGTGGAATCTAGAGGACAACAAGCGCAGACGACCCGATTGAAGAATTTACATACGGAATTCCATCTCAGCCTTATGTTGCATTGTGAAGGTTCCAGATGTTTCAGTCATATTTTGGTCTGATCCCTTCCCTTGGGTGACTTAAATGCAAGTGTGAATTAGGCTCAGATTCCACCCTCCAATGTGGTTGTGGCTAATTTCACCCAATGCTACTCGGGTCTTCACATCCCGTACATGAACAAAATCACAGCCAAATTTATGTCCGAGCCTAGCTGTTTGCTTAGCCAAAAAAACGCACGGCACGCACAGGGTCTTGACGCTCATGGATGACATGGTCGCATCGGGTATCAAACCTGCCACCTGGCTGATCATTGCTGGACCCACAATGGGGAATATTTGATAATACTATTACGACTATATATATATATATATATTTTATATACTATATTTCTTGTAGCTTTGATGAATACCTGACCTGATATAAAAGAAAGTGTAAGAACTGGTTATGTTTCATCTTTGAATTCAAAAAGGTATAATGTACTGAACGGCCCTGATGGGCATCATGATGATGTGACAAAGGCTGAGATGAGAGATGTGTGTCCTTAGAATTTGGTCGAACAGACTGGTTTGAAGACATGTTCAGAGATTTTGGGCGACTGTCTCGCTGTTGTGTGTAATTTTAGATCCCTGCTTGGCATGTTTTTATGATGTGAAAACGGAGGTTCCAAGGTTTTGACCCGGCCACCACTGCGCAGTGTGACCAATGCCCTGAGGATTTGCAAAGCTATGGCATTGCTATAGGCTCCGCCCCGCAGCGAACAGCTTTACCCTGCCGTTGGGGGAAGAGGTTGGATGACAATTTTCCTGACAATTCTTAGGGTCTATGCGAGTTGAGGGGCTGGGAACGCCAACACACAGATGTTTAGCATCCAAGTCCTGGACTTCTTCGCGTTTGCCAGCTTCGGTAGGCCAGGCCTAGGCCAAATGATGACCAGGCCTGCATAGATAGCATCAACTTTACAAGTCGCCATCCTATCAAGCAGTGAGAAGTACATCCATTGAGACCAGCCCTCTTCACTGCACGGACCTTGGATGGGATTTACAAATCCTTTGATTTGTTGCCATTTTGTTGGCCATATTGGACCAACCAGCTGATGATTTTTCATCATACCTATGTAGGAGTTGCCATTAAAAAAAGTGTTTCCATAGTTTGCTAGTTTGCCACCCGCCATGCAGCGATGCCCATGGGGCATTGAAAATTGCCGCCGCCAGGATCCTGTTGTTCTTCGCAGCAATGGCAAGAGGCGCAGCTGGGGTCCTCCCAATGATCCCTTTTCCCCCTAAGATTAGATGCCCCCCCATCGAAACCATGGTTTGGTATTTGATCATATTGGATGTGATATTCATGTTGGGCCCCCAGTTGGGGGTATTTAGTTCTAGTGGGATGTGATATTAATATGATGTGCTATTTATGATATGATAGGATATCAATATGATATAATATGATATTACATGATTGATACATAGTATATATGATTATTTATATATATATATATATTATGGTTATATAAGTTATATATGTATTAACAATAAGTCGCAACTACTGGGATTAAGTATCCAAAAAACATGGGTCATTGGGTTCCAGGATCTTCCAGGCCAAAAAAATGGATCCGTGGAACCAGGAAGATACTCGAAGTCTTTTGTGAAGACTGCATCATTCATGACCTGCAGAGAAACTGTAGATTCTGTAGATCTTTAATCCTCCATTCCGCGCCAGGTTTCTGGGCCCATTTCTAGTAAACAAACAGGAAACATCAAAAAACATAGAAAAGTGAATGAAACCTCCATTCCGCGCCAAACCTTGGCCCATGGAACTAAGATTCCATGGAATTGACCGTTGGTTTTTGTTTTGGTGCTATGTCGGCTATGAGATGAGGGAAGCATTTTTTGATTACACCATGTTCAGAAGACGCTCTAGTTTATGGCTTTATCATGGTTCATCAGATTCATCAGTTCTCTAGAATCTTACGGTATCTATGATGTCAACACAGGATTGATAAAGTCTGGGGAAGTAGTCCCATCCCCTCAACGTTGAATACAGCTGCAGGGAGATAAGGGTTCCACATTTCTCCAGGCTTGGCATGGCTGCTATTTGGCTGAATTAAGCCGACCTCATCACTGCCAGTGTCATCATAAATGATAAGAAAAAATGATGGGTCGTCTCCAAATGGTTTCAGATGGTTGATTTGTGACAATAAATGTTATGTATATAGCGATATTGTTCACCATTTCTACTGGTTGAGATCCCTTTGTAAACGCCCGTTTCCCCGTTTTGAAAAAAATCCTCCAGAACTTTGGTCCTTCTTATTCCCAAGTGATCCATGGACTAATGTGCCAACACGTACCCTGAGAATCCCACAAAGATGGGTAAAACTGAGTGAATTTAGCCAGCACCATGGAGATTGTGGGATTGAAATGGATCAATTTACCTGCAAAATAGTTTTTAGCATTACGCTTCGAAGCCTCAATCCTGGTGTTCGTTTAGGTGCCCCCAGCTCAGTTGCTGTATAGCTAGTGAACTTCAGTCGAAGGGGATGAAAAACCAACACACATTTCTGCATGGCACCAGCTTGTAACCGTGTTTATTTTTTCAAATAGTACCCACCCAAAAATTGGAAAAGAAACTGCCCAGTATTTTAACATGATTTTACGAACTTCTATATACATATTAAACCATATTAAACCATATTAAACCTACCATTTTTGCTGTTGAATCCACGATTTGACCCACGCTTCACTTGCTTCATGCAGGCTCTGGATCTACTTCTCCGCGCGGAGGAAGAAGACCTGGCACCCAACGTGCGCTGGCATTTGCGGGATCTCGGGGGATAGCAACTGGACTGGGCCCCCCCCCCCAAGACCAGGGTTTGTTTAAGGTGATTTTTCATTGGAAAATCCACCCTTTGGGGAATCTATAGGGACTATAGTATTTTTTCTTTGTTTGGGACCCCTTAAGCAAATCCTAAAAATGAATGGATCCAGTACTAAACCAAGGTTTTGTTTGGGAGGTATTCAATATTATGTCCGGATAAGCGCGGAACGTATCTGTTTTCAGTTTAAGTCAATGAATTAAGTCCATTCATATTGTTCATATTTCCACGTACAATCCCTATACATAGCCCATTATTGGACTGGTCAAAGCCGCACAATTTCAGCCTCTAACCACCATAGAGCTCGCATTCAGCCAGGCCAAGACGGTCTCCTTGGTGATGAAGACCATGACGGGACAAGAGCAGTGGGAGCCACTTGATTTTGAGCCAAAGGAACCTGGAGAGAATCATCGAATTGATGGGGGATTTAACTTGACTTAACTATCAAAATAGTGGGAGTCAGCAAAATTGCGGATTTAAAGCAGCCCAAATGGGGATTTAACAATCAACAATGATCAGCCATCTTGAACCAATGATTTTTGACCTTGGCAGATGTTCTACATGAGGAATAGGCATGAAAAAGGCATTGTTTTGGGACCAACATGATCCAAACCTTGGGGGGGCTGTTGCCTCACTTGTTTGTGACATTATACAATATACTCCACTTTGTTTTCGCTTTAGTCCTGATTTTGGTGTGCCAATTTTGAGAGTTTCAATCTGATTTTGGATGGTCGTCATGAGTTCAGATCCTTGCTGGGATGATGATCCCAGTTGACTGACAAACAACAGACAGTGGTGATGAAACCAGCCTTTGAAGAGGGAAGCAACATGTCACCAGGTCAACAGCAAGCATGCAGTTGTTCCAGTTGCACTTCAGATGTGTTTTTTTTTTTCCAGCGTTTTGTTGGATGTACCTTTTGGATGTACCCTGTGGTTATTTAACATAGCCATGGAAAATGGTTAATTTTGAATGATTCTCCCATGAAAACCTCCATTTATAGTGAATTTTCCATGGCTATGTTAACTAACCACAGGGTAGTTTATTCAATGCATTGCATCGGGTGGACCATTTCATTCCAAGATTGCATCAGGCTGGATCATACGTTGCGTGCCCAATTCTGATCACTTGGATTCGTGGCGAATCAGTCCTTGCCATGAAATGTTTGTTCACTTAGTTTACCTGTTGTTAGTTCTGTCATGTCGGCGACTTTTAGAATTCCTGCGTTGAATCCTACAATGTCTAAACCAAGAGCAACCCACCAAAAGATAGAACATTAATTTGGAACCGTCTTATTGGGATGTGTTTTCTCCATGTGTTTTCGGGGGTGCTATACGACACCTAGGTTGTTGTTGCTCGGGCATGGTGGTTCATGAGGCGGTGTTGAGCAATGCGATCATTCGGAAGACTTGTATAAACTATCTCCATCTATCTCCCATGATCTTATAACTCACTTGTATCTGCAATGAAATTCTTGGATTTCCCATAACCTGGGCACGGCTTGAACCCCAGGCGCTCTCTCCAGCTTTGGCATCGCTTCGGAGAGGCCTGGTTCCATAGATGGGGATAGCCCAATAGCTGGATGGTGAATCCCAGTCCCAAAAATGGATGATTTTGGGGGTGCTCCTGTTTTAGGAAACCACCAAACGTTTGATGAATATTCACCAGGCTGACTGGTGTTACCATTTACCATGTAATCATCTATAGTTGGAAGGGGTAACAACTTGCAACTTCGCGGTGCCTTCCTGGATGGGAGTCCTAAAACGGTGCCTCAAAGTCATCCGAGACCATGAAAGAGATTGAAAGCAACTGTTTTTCGATGTGTCCCAATCTCGAGAAACACCCAAGTGGCGGCTAGTGTCTGGGAAATGTCACATCCTATATAACTGGTCGGTATATACGGTATATGTCGGTATAATAGACAGAATGGTGATGTGAAACACCAGCAAACATGTTTGGATCTTGAGAGCAAAATGGGGGGTTTGATAGGGATGATGGTGATGATGGGGATGATGTGGATTCACCGCGAACACTGTGTACAGTAGCAGGGATTTTTGGCATTCACTGAAGATTAAGAACTGAAGTACCATCTGATAGATAAATGGGAGATGCTGTACCCCAAAAGTTGCCGTTGCAATAGAGAACATGATTTTCAAAAGGATTGGATGGAATGAATGAGGTTCACAATTTTGAAACAAAACATGGAGGCACATTAACAACACACCTAGTTGATGCTTCTAGATATTTGTTTCCTTGACCTCCATCAACACCTGGAATGATGTTTGCTCATGATTCGTTTTTTTCTTGGAAACAAGTGGCCCAACCACAAACCAGAAAAGGAAGGGTTGGGAATGCCTGGTCATTGCTTTTCAATTTTTGAGGCCTCAAAGAAGCTCCCCCAATTTTCAGATACAATCATCTAATCTACATCCAGTATTCATTGGTGCAATCCCAATCGTTGATGATCGAATCCAATTTTCATGGTTACCTCCAGCTTTGGCATGGTAAGTCGAGTTTGTTCCGCCAGTTTGACTCCCTATTTTTGATGGTTTTTGTTGACTTCCTCCAATTTTGAAGACAAACACCAGAATTCAGTATTCAACTTGATGTTTTCGTATATTAATATATATATATATATATACGCAACAAATCATGTGAAATCCCCATCATAAATTGCCAGGTTTAAAGCCCCATGTTTGCCCATAGATCCCCTGTCATGAGCTTTCCCTCTCGTCTCGTCCTTCATGGTAGGCCGAGTTGAAGGTGGACGCCATGGCTTTCACCACCGCTGCCGGGGGTCCCGGTTGAAAACATTGCTAAGTTAGAGAAATATTCCAACTAAACTAGATTATGTTTATGGATGTTTATAGTATCTATGGTTAATAGCCAAGTGAAATCATTAGGTGCATTCTTTGGTTTATGGAGGTTTATGTAGATATATCGAATTAGTTAATGGGGCTATAAACCAACAAACATCCCTGGAGGGCACCACCTTGTAACCACGGTTGTTTAATTGGGATTTAAACCCATTTTGTTCTTTGATGATGATGGGATATTCGTAGGATATGGTGCAACTAGCACAAATTTGGTTGTTTCATGGAAAATTCATAGGATTCAAACCTATGATTTTCCGGTGGAGGACGAATATCCATAAATGTCACCGATTTTGGTGTGAATAGAAGGCTGCCAAGGTGAACCGACCCACAGCTCCATCTAGCCCTTAATACAATGCAGGATATAACAACATGGGAGGTTGAACAGCAATCATTGTGATCTGATGTTTTGAGCAATCATCTCTCAACCAAAACCGGCGTTCTTTCCCAACGGCTGATGACAGGCTGATGACAAGGGTTATGCTGATCCAGGGGGGCTATTTGATCGATGCATGGATTCAAGGATTGAGATCGAATCAATGACAGCCACAAGGGACCAAAGCGTCAAAGCGCCATCGCATCAGGGCAGCTACGGCAGACGGCGAATTTTGGACGGGGCAATGTGCTGCCACTTGACATTGAAAAGGAATGCATGCGCATGAATAAAACATATAATATATATATATATATATAGATTGATAGATGCAGCGATAGCTTGATTTTCCCCACAGAGCGCAGAGGTGGACTATCCACTAGGTCACGTGGAATGAATAGCTGACATCCCTATTTTTGGTCCCCCTTGTTTGATTGGTGAAAATACATGGCGCTTTTATCCCAATAGTCCCGGTCTACCTATGATGGTTTCAGTCCATGAGCATGTTAGTTGGTGAGGTTCTCCAGTTCTTCAGTTGCCATGACCATTCCTCACCTCACGGGGTTTCAGACCAGTGACAAAATCCTATCATTGTGGTTGTTTCTGAGACTTTGTTTTGGGGCCCCATTTGAAACCATCAATCATTTTCTGATGAAATCCCCCAGTTCTCCAGTCACTAAAGAGCACTTGATTTTCATCCACAGAAAAAAAATCATCCCAGTTCTGCCATGTTATCTTCCCGATCAGCATCTATTTTAGTTGGTGCATCCCCAGTTCTCCATATGCAGGGTTCAATCATGTTAAATGCGCAGAGATTGGCCGGTGAAACCGCAACACTTTCATTTTGGAGGGTAAGCATCCACCCATGTTGAATGTATTTAGCACGATGAAACCCAACTTATCCCAATGTTTCATTTTTTCATAGCTAGATCCCCAATTTTTTAGGGTACCGTTCTTCATGTGGTAAACCCAATAATAAACCATCCCCAATGTCTCCAAAATTGAAGTGTTATGACCTGGTTTACCACATTAATCCCAATTTATTCCAAGCTCTGCTCAGATTCAAGCCTGTGCTCACGCGAAGCTTTGGCGCCACGCCTTAGGGTTGCTGGAAGACATGCATCGGGAGGCTGGTTTGTTTGCGCCATCTGGGGGTATAGTTGGTATACCCTCCGGTAATCAAACATGCCAATGGAACATCCACCATTTATAGATGATTTTCCCATCAAAACCTCACGGGATTTCCAATTGCCACCTTTGATTACCAGAAGATCAACTAACCAAAAATTCGATAACGTTGATTTTATTTAAATAGGATGTGAATATAACAATCTGACATCGGTAAAATGTTACCCTCTGGTAAACTAGCATTTCAGGCTCAAAAATCCCCGAACTAAATGGGCATTGGAAGAAATTCAAAAGGGATAATCACATATAGCCTCTGGTAAACGAACATAGCTACTAAAAATGGCCGTATATAGTTGATTTTCCCATTTAAAATGGTGATTTTCCATAAATAGTTATGTTAGTTTACCAGAGATCAGAGGGTAAATTGGAAGTTTTCCAGCAAGCAACGTTTGATTGCCTTGGGAGAACCTGATACTGATGGGTCACGATAGTGTAAAGTCTTGATATTTCGCTAGATTTTGGCCATGTTTGAGCGTATCATCCCGAAATATGTGTAAACATGGTATTGTTTTCAGTTTCGTGAGATTGTATGCTTTGTTCAGATTTAGATTGAACAAGACAGGGTCCACCTTGGCTATCCCAGATACAAGAAGCTGGTTTGTTTGATTAGCAAAAGTCTGTAGCCCGAAAGTAAAAGATACAATATGTATATATATATATATTATATTGTTCTTTCCCAGAAATAAGTGGACACCATACACAATCACATGAGTTTAATCCTCTGTGTGATGTACTTGTAAGAGTGGGGAGATTGCTTGGGGTTAGTTTCAATCCCAATCTGTCTCGTAGAAGTTCCAGGAAGTCTTGACTCAAGCAAACATGTGATGATGTGGGATCCAAGATTATGGGGTGTAAATGAAACCTGTAATAACAGACATGGGAATATAATATGTAGGGGATAGTATTGGGATACTCAGAGTATTAGTAGTGGGGCCCCTTTGATAGCTCAGTTGGTGAACATAACTCCAACAACTATGGTTAAGATTGGTGAACTATGGTTAATGGGGTTTATAAACCAACAAACATCGCTGGGGGTCCCCACATTGGTAGGGGATAGCACTACTATATTGGATGATATTTGAGGTCGAAATGACCATCAAGGGGCACATTATGGAACTCCAGGTATTCTCATTTTCCATTTTCTGCATCTGACCAGGGTGGAACTCAACAAAAATGCCGTTTGCGAATCCAGAAAAATATCTCCCAGACCCCGTTTTGGGGAAGATAAGTGATCTACATTTCTAGGCACATTGTAGCTAGATCAGAACGATGTCGCTGTAACGGGAAGAGGACTCATCCCCAAACGCGCTGATTTCCAGTCCGAAGAACGGCTTATGAACCTCCAAGAATCGATGATTGAACTCTGAACATGACAGAATGACAAGTTGAGTGGGTCCATAGGTACCGCAATTCTCATTCCGATATTTCTCGGCTTCGGTTCGAATTTTGACAGGACTTGAACCCTGGTGCCATTCCAACTAGTACCTGGGCGGTTGAAGTTCTACCCTCCGGTGTCAACATGGCTAGCCGGGAAATCCACAAACAAAATTGGAGGATTTGATGGGAAAATCATGAAAAAACAAAACTATGGGATAGTCAGTAGGGGAACAACCACTAACCATGGAGGTTTATAGCTGGGAAAGTTAACCAGAATTGATGGGAATTGTCCAGCGCGCCATGTTTGATTAGCGGAGGATAATATTGGTTGCGTGCAATCATTGTTTCTTATACAACTGCATTCAAGGTTTTGTTGGTTCATGAATGTTAATTCATGTTGATTGCACATCCAGCTTTTGCTAGTGGTTAGATGCCTGTTTTGTTTTTCACAGCGGTCATATTATTATGGTGTCAGGTTCCATTTTCTGGGGTACATTATCGTGCTGGTCATTTTTCTTGGTGATGCATATATTCGTATTCGTTTGCTGATACGATTGACTGGATAAAACATCCAAAACCATGGATAGTAAGCATGTTCGTTGTCTATGTCTAAACTTTTTGGTTGAGCTCGAACCACCTCAAACATTCTAAAACCGTCATTGTTGTTTTTCATTGTATTTTGGCTGGTTCTGAACTCTTTGTTTTTGTGGAGGTGTGGTAAAACCCAATCTCGCTCAGATGGTTCTGAAAAACATGTATATGTTTCGTTGGTTGTCATCTTTGCGTGGGTTAAAGCATGTTCAAACTTAGGGCATGTTAAAAATCATCTAAAGACCATCTAAAGCATCCTAAAACCTCTTATAATCCCTTCTTCCCTTTCCAATAACCTAGGTTTTTGTGTTCTGGGGGGGCCGGTTTTGTGTTGGGGAGAAGGATTTGTGAAAGTCATGAGCATCGGCGCGACAAGTTGCCTGAGGTGTTGCTATCAGCGCCTGCAACGGCATGGGTGAATGGGAGGCAAAACACGGTCAGAGTGCTACGGGTCATGGGTCAGATGCGTATGGGCTTGATTTTGTGGATTTTCGCGTGAACAAACTGGATATTTATATTAAATTACCTTAAATTATTTATATATATTTATGGTAGTTGGATGATGTTATATAGATGGGGTTATGAATCAAGAAAGAAGACCGGGTGCTCTTTTCGTAGTATATGTGCCCATCAGAATTCAAAGAGGTTCACATATAATCACCTATCCAGATCTAGCCAGCAATGAATGCAATTGCTTGCTGGTCAAAACCCTGCTTTGCCGGTCAAAGCCCTGTTTTGCAGGTGAGATAGTCATCTTTGCTGGTGAAATGCTGACTCAGTCAGTATCGGTCCCTGTTACTCAGCCTAGTGAAATAAACCGACAGAAACCTGCCAATCACCCAGTTCTGGTGGGTGAAATCCAGATTTTGCCTGGTTCAATCAGTTCCATCGAAGTTTTCAACTCTCATGCTTCTGGGGGTATGTCCAAAGCCTTTCCATAGACTTTCTGGTGCTTGGCAGGGAATGGGGGTTGCTGACCTAACCATTTTCACAATCATCCCAGCAACCCCCATTCCCTACTAAGCACCAGTATAGCACCAGTAAGTAGATTTCGGCATTTTGTAGCCAACCATTTCTGTTTTTTGCGGAGTCCTTGGAGCCTTGGATGCCAGGTGGCGGTGGAATTGTTTCGCAGCGCCAGGCGGGGAATGGGCAATGAATTGAAGTGGAAGGGGCCACGATTTTGGTTGGGGGAAGTTGAGATTATTTTTTCCTGTCAACATTGAATGTTGAAAGTAACATTTTTTGATATGTTTTTGTTAATATATTGTTTTGTTTTCAATGATTCAAGAATTTCGCCATATTTTGCCTGTCCAATTATTCGAATTATTGAATGTTGAAATATGTTGAAAAACTGTCACCATTTCATTCGGATTGTTCTTGTCTATTTTTTGGGTGTAAAACCATCGTTGCATGTGAACATTGCAAACCAAACGCAACAACCATGCGTTTCGGCTAGAATATAGTTAACTTCAGACAGTTCAATCATGACAATACAGGTTGTTGTCCATTTGCACAACAATTTCACATACTGGTATTCAACCTCAATTGACCAAGTTTGCGTATCAAGACTACGTGAACAAACCAAGTATTTTCACATTGCATCACATTGCTATGATGGTTTCAGCATGTTTTAACCATATTTGATTTTGGATGTTCCGCACAAAACTTGTGCTTAAGAGATCTCACCGATTTATCCTTTTGGGAGCTGGCTTCATTAGCCGTCAACTGTCGCGCCCTACCCGCAGAGGGCTGGTCATGTTCGCTAGTAATCGCACTATCCAATCTGGGGATTCATGCCCTTTTCTTGGGTGAATTATCAGCCATGTTGGCCATGTTTTGTTCGCCCTGCTAGTTTTGACAACAATTTCTTGTAAACCCTCAGGTGTTTTATTCCTTCAGTGGTACCCATTTTGTTCCGAAGATTTCACAAGGCCACGGTTCCAAAATCCGTGAACTGACCATACCCAGATGGTATCAATAGGGGTACAAGACGGTGCTCCCCAGTGATGTTCGTGGGTTTATCCACTCAGCTGTTAACTTGTATAGACAATTGTAGATGTATCTACCACAACCCCCTGGTTGAACTAGTTCCAAAGTTATAAACCAACTCAGCTTCCTATGGGCACCCCTTGTATAGCCCACCATCCAACCCATATTTCAGATGGCCCTGCCTGCAGGGAGTCCCGAGAAGCTATGGATTCCATCATTTACAACGCTGCCATGCGGCTTGGACTTGTTGAGTTTGTGATGTGATGTTCCTATGAGAATCGGAGGTGTAACCAGCCAAACTGATCCAAAATGTTGATTTAACCATCAAACGTTTTATTGTTTTTGAACGACGAATCATTGACAGGGCAGTGTCAAAAAAGGTGGTACATGTATCTTCTTATGTGTAGTTATCTATGGCAATGTCATGGTGAAACATGATGGTAAAGCAGCCAGTTTCTGAAACATTTGGGTAAGGAGGGCTATTTTTTTTGGGATTTTTTTTTGTTTTTTTTTGGGATTTTTTTTTGTTTTCCAGTCTGGCTTCTTGGCTTTTGTGGCTTTTGTGGCTTTTGTGGCTTTTGCTTCTTCGCCTTTTGGGGTTGTTTTGGCTCGGTGCCTTTTGCGGCTTCTTGGCTTTTGTATCTTTTCTTCTGAGTTTATATGCATGTTTTTGTGAGAGGAACTGGGACATGTTTTCAACAAGTGTCCTAAC
>BGPT01001261.1:196221-234957 GCA_003297045.1 Symbiodinium sp. clade C Y103 | reverse complement strand
ATGTTTTTGTGAGAGGAACTGGGACATGTTTTCAACAAGTGTCCTAACTAGCCTTTTTTAAAGTTCTGAAAACCGTATTTCAGGACACTTGTTGATTTTATTCTCCAACTATATCTACTTGAGTTGTTCTGCCTCAACCTACGTTCTATATGCTCACAAGATGCATGTTGTGCAGTATANAAAATCAATGAAAACCATGGAAAAATCAATGAAAACCATGAAAAAATCAATGAAAACCATGAAAAAATCAATGAAAACCATGGAAAAATCAATGAAAACAATGGAAAAATCAATGAAAACCATGGAAAAAACAATAAAACANAAATGCAGCAAATAGCAAGGAAAAGTGCCCCAAACTGAAAAACAAAAAAAATTCCCAAAAAAAAACAAAAAAAAATCCCAAAAAAAATCTGCACCCTTTGGGTAATCCACCAGGGCGGAAACCTACTGATTAAAGTTGTTGGTGTATCCATGAAACATTGGGCAAAGCAGTAGCCATGTTTTCTTGTAAATTGTATATGTACGACAGTGCTAGGAACGCATGTTTTTTTTGATTATGTGTTTTATTTATGTCATTTGTTTCTTTTGTTTTGCGCCTGAAGCAAAGCCAAGGCAGTCTTGTGGCGAAGGTGGGGGGGTTGGGACATGCTGGGACGGGTAGGGGGGAATCTCACCCACCTGGCCATAGATGTCTAACAAATGAAGTGGGTTGTAAAGTCATAGTTGTAGCGGTCATAGTTATATCCCAACTTATTTAGGAAGTTGTACTGTTATCACCTAGTGTTATACTCATTCATAACCCCAACTGCACCTCCAAGTTGTACGATATGGTTCATTTTACGTTTATTTCGATATTGGGAAGTAGAATGAAATACCCTGATTTGCCTTCGACTTGTGATCTTTGGATGCAATATGCAAGTACTGTAGTTTTTTTCCCAGTGACCCGATCAACCAACAAGAATCAATAAAACATGTTCCACCACATTGTTTATGTTATTTATGTTGTTGAAGAACGGCAACAGTCTCAATTTTACTGTAGGTCGGGTCATGCTCTACAAATTGGTTTGCACAGATCATGCCGGGTGTGAATATGAATCGAATGGATCTCTGGATCGCTGAAGGTTCCCTTTGCAATGCCTGTCCCTAGCATTTGATGAAGTTCCTTCATCGGGAAATGGTCAATCGCTGCTCCAAAAATTCGGTATCGACCTGTTGTGGCTTGAAAAGGATTGCACACGTGTAAGGGTGATGTTCTTAAGTAACTTGAGCCTTGAAGTTTCGATATCAGCAATGGTCCCAAACGACCTAAAAGCTGTTGAAACCCAACTCGAGGGAAGTACTTGATTCTGGTTTTCGGGGCCCAGTGAGCACCAAACTCCACATTGGGACTCAGGTTTCCACAATTAGGTTCCATGCCACCTTGTACAAGACCTAGGGGCCAGCCTCCACATTCAGGATTTCAGCATTGCTCTGTTGTTTTCAGGTTTCCACGGTTCACGGTTAGGTTCCACGGAACCTTGTACAACATCCAGATGAAATCCATATAAATCTCATGTTTTTTCGAATAAAATCCATCCAAACTTATAATATAAATCACAATGTACATATCATATATATATATATATATGTATACATTTCTTGTATAAATATCTGTGTTTTTTGTGCTGATGGAGCACCTTCTCCCGGACCTTATTCAGGTGGTCGATGGAGGGAAGCGATACAGCTCTTTCAGCAGTTGGAGGCGGGATATCTATGGGAATCCTCTCAGAATTTGGAATTTCCAACATATCCATTTGATTTTAGTGAGGATAGCTTGGAATTGTCCATATTCTATCTACTTCAGGATGACAATATCTACATAATAATATAATATCTGTAACCGAATATATATATTAGCATTTATACATATATTATATCTATATGGTATAATTCATAGATGTTTTTTTTCCCGCTAGTTGGTCTTCTTAAAATTGAGACCACCATGAAGTCCAAAACGGGCTTAGACAACCACCAAAAATGGGGTGAGGGAAAGTGGATGCAGCAATTTTCCGATGGATTTTTACGATTCTTACAGGACTATGGAAGCGGTTGCGCTGATTCCAACCAGGAAGAATTGGGATGTCACTTCCAGCAATTCCGCCATGGATCCATCATTTTTTTGCGCCAAGAATTCACAAATGAAGAGGGATCACTGCCTTTTGGGTAGTATGCAGCTATAATGTGCGCCCAAAGGAGTCACCCAAAATGCACCTAACAGGGGCATCATAAAGAACAATGTATTCATTATAATTATGGTGAGGAGACCCTAATATCCATCTTGCTACATTGTTGTTCATTCACGATTGCCAAAAGTGGAGGCTTTTGATGCCTAGTCTTGATACGTGGTTTCAAACTTGAAACATCTCTAGTCTTTGTCTCTCACCAAATATGACAACCAATGTCTACCGCGCATTGAGCGACCCTGACTGGTTCAGTTGGGTGGTTCAAGTTTGTTCCAACTTGGTTTGCAAACCCCATATCCCTGTTCTCTGTAGATGTATCTACCAGACCATAAACCTTAGTTGCCCTACCGAAATAAATCCCTTAGGGTTTCCGACCTGGGGCACCATTTTGATTCTGAGAGTCAAGCCCTTTATTAGCATTATTGTTGACGCTTAAAACTTATATCATTCTATCCTTATCAAATCCTTTTAGAATTCGAATAAGAACACAATGTTTAATGTTATGGTGTTTTCATCCTGGAATCCCATAAAATCCCATGAAAGAAGACATTAACAGTTCGACCCTGCCAGATAGAGGTTGGAAGAATGCTTTTCACTTTAAAAAAAAGAAATGGTGATTTTCAGTTTTCAGTGCTTTCAGGGTCTATGTCAATTTACCAGAGGCTAATCACTATGAGATCCCTAGAATTGACCAACTTCCAAACGGACCTGCACCGAGGCGGATCCCACCATGGCTCCCACGGCCCAGAGCTATGGGGCGCTGATGACGGCCATGCACAAGAGCGGCAAATGGCAAAAGGGGTCGGGGACGCCCAGGTTTTCTCGACAAAAAATGGAAGATTTTACCCTCTGGTAAACTAACATAGCTATTGAAAATGGCCACTCATGGTTGATTTTCCCATTTAAAATTGTGATTTTCTATAGCTATGTTAGTTTACCAGAGGGTTGGAAGATTAGCTTTGACTGAAAGTTTGCTACTTTCAGGGTCTAGGATACTTGGGAGAACGGTAGTACCAAATGAATAGTGGAATCAGGGCTTTATTTCCTCAAACAAACCGAAGGATTTAACCACCCAACAGAAATGTGGATTTAGCATGTTTGAACCATCCAAAATGGGTAAATCTATTTCACCGTTAACCGTTGAAGAATCGGGACTTTTATAATGTATGAAGCCAATAATGGATTTCTTTCCAAGGGCCACCCTTGGACGGGTACTGTCCTTGAATGTCATGTATGTTGGGAATTGAATGGAATGTATCTACTAGTCAGCTTGATTTTGTGTTAGGTACATATCAAGATACCAACCATATATAGATAAAAATTGAACAATTGTCCGATCTTTTTTTGTGATTGCTGTATCACTTGAACTGTCCTTACATACTGAAGATTTTTTTCCGACTATCTTTGCCTATATTCGGTCGGTATGCCAAGTGCGCCTTGGCAATCAGCATTTAGCATATTCTTTTCAAGAGTTCATGATGCTTTTATTGGCTGTTGCTAGAGGAGATTGGATATGTGTCTTGTGTTTGACTTCACAAACACATGACGATTTTGGATGATTTTCGCTGTACATTGCTTGTCCCTGGTGCTTATATGGCTTTGTTGCTAATGTTGATTTTGTGGGTAAATATGATGTGTTGGTGATCTGTCTTTGATCCCCCTTTCTAATGTGTTTTTGCTGCGCCACAGCTCGCTGGCTTGCCTTCTGGAAATCCAGAAGCTTGCCAGCATGGAAGTTCACCATCAAATGCAAGAATTGCCCCACCGGCTGCACCCTCGAAATCTCACGAGTTTGAGGCGCGCGCAGCGTCACACGCTAAGAAACCATGTGTGTTTGCTTGTTTGTTTGGAGTTACTAGTGAGGACTGGTATGTGATGGTCTCCTAGAATAAACCATATCCAATTTGGTGGGGTGCACACCTCTTGTGGAATTTGGATGCATTTTTAGTTTTACAATCCAGGCAAGAATTTGAAAGGTTGAGCAGAAGTAGTAGAACGTAATGAATGGTGCCATCCACTTACGAATTCAACAAAAAATACCACACAACTATAACTCGAGTGACAATGATACTGTCAAAATTGGGCACCTGCAAGACGAGCTGCCACCAGTTCAAAGTTACAGGGTCGGGCCTTATAGTTAGCTAAGTTGGCAAACATAACTCCATTATGGTTGATTAGGGGGGGGGTACAAGGAAAGTTGGGGATTAAAGACCAACAAACATGACTGGGATGGTGAACATAAGTCCAACAAGTGTACATATCTTTAAATGGTTTCTGATACTGCAACCAGCGTTGTCTGATGTCGTGTTGTCAGAGGTGTTTTCGTGACCCAGGTAAAAAAAGCTGGGAAGCATCTCCTGCTGTCAGTTTGTTGGACCTTGCTGCCCACTTTGGCGATTGGCACGGACCAGGGCAGCAATGGTTGTGCGGCTGCAGCTTACCTCCATGATGCTGGAACAGCGATGGTCCACTTCTACTGGGATGGTTTCCACCGTTTGATCAGAGACGTGAAACTGGCCTCGGCCAGTCGTCCTCCAGAGATCAAGCTTCAACTCAACCAGGGACGGTTCCACGATGACAAACGTGCCCTACAGTCGAGGTCCCTTTCTGTCTTTCATGTTTCTACTAGTTTTTTGGATCCCGTATTGGGGGCCGCGATGAAGCAGGTTTGTCGCCGCAGGCTAAACTCTTTGGCTGCTGGGGCTGCTGTTTGATTTCTGTCTGCGTGGATTGATTGTTTTGGTTGCTTGCGTTTGGTTGGGTGCAGGTGGTCAGTTAGGTTAAGCGGATTATGTTAACCAACAAACATAGGAACCATGTTCAACTGTCAAGTCCCTATTTTTCATGGTTATATCAAGTTAAATCCCTATAAAATCACCGTGAATCACCATATTTCCTGGTAACATCTCCAATGTTTGGTGGGTATATCCTGATGTTTGCCGGTTGTACCAACAAACATAACTGAGTTGACAGACATAAGATAACATAATTACATAACTATATGGTTACTGATACTTGTAACGATATAGTTTAAGTATGTTGAAGTGTGTTAGATAACAAACTAACCTGTAGATCCACTTAGGACACTATCCCTATAAAACCAGCATTTTCGATTCATGTTTGCTGGTTGTATCTCAATAAAAGCAGCATTTTTGCTGGTTCAATGACTTGGATTCGATCATAGATCAGCTTGGGAAACCACCTCAAACTCACCTATCGGCCAAGGCTTTTGGCCTTCACAGCCATGAAGGAAGCGATGAAGGGCTCTTTGAAGGTCGACGCACGGAGGCCTAGGTTGATGTGATCCGTTGCGATCGCCAGCGGGGGAGATCTTTTGTTTTTTTTTTTCGAAGAAAGATGTGGATTTAATGGGTTAACTAGCAAAAATCAATAGAAATCATGACTGGTATATACATTATTTTTGCCAACAACTGGGGTTTTGGTGTGAGTTTTGATTGCAAAGGCGATCTATGGTAGATCAGATTCAATATACATGGATATACATGGGATAACATTGGTATAATATGACTAACAGAACATGTGATTAAAGCTGATTATGTTCAGTAGGCTAACTGGCCTGAAAAAGTGATACAACTTAACTCCATCTATGATTAGAGTTGCAAGATCACAGTGTTGGCATAAATTTGGAAACAATTACTTTGAATAGATTTCTATGTTTATGATAGGTTCAACATAGGTAATGAGCATAAACATGAATGCATCATAGTTTCCCGAACATGTCTGGAATGAAGAGTTGCTAAGCGGCAAAACTCTGGATTTCATTTGGTGGTCTTTGCGCCCTTGAAGACATATGAGTCTGTACTCCAGGTGTTATTCTTTTTCCTTGAATTCTAGCTTTGAATTTATCGATTTTTCTTCTTGGCACATTGGAATCTAGATGTTTTCTTCATTTGCTTTGTCCATTGAAATCTGGACTTCATATCCTCTGTACCTGCCTGTTTTATATAGATTGGAATCAGGATGTTTGATGATTTTTGCTTGTCATAGCTGCTTCCTTGCAGATTGGAATTTGGATGTTTGATGCAAGCGTACCTGTCATTTGCGGTTTCACTTGCTTTGAGCGTGTCGAACCAGCAGGACGTTGAGGCTGATGTGTGTCGCCACATCTATCTTCGCCAAACCTTTGTAGCGTGCTTGATGACTGTCAACAACAATGTGCATCTCGGTCAAAAAAAACAAAGAGGGGAGGCCGAAGCGCCACGCGAAGGACGCGGAGAGATCAAAGATTGGATGCCTTGCAGAGTACAGAGTGAGCACAGCCTCTTCATAGCTGCTCTTTTGCAGAGAGATGGGTTCCAGGCCGTGCCTAAGGGCCCCCTTCATTCGCAGCCTCAGAAGAAGAAACCGTGGTCGCGTGGCAAATATGAATTGTCGAAATTGAGTTTGTTCACATTTGTTGTTGCTTCATTGCTTCACTTTGCATCATGCAAACGTTGCTCCCTGCCTGTGTCACACTTTGGGTGACCCAGGCTGATCCATCTCCGGCCGAGGTCCTTGGCTTCAGTGCCGCCATCAACGTGGCGGAGGCGGCGAAGAAGTGGCCCCTGGCGGTGCATTTGCTGACGCAGGATGGGATGATTACGGGAAGTCTGGAGGAAGCAAGTGGAGAATGGTCGAAAAATCGTGATGGAACAGCTGGTTGAACAGTATTTCATGTTAGAACCAACCAAATCACACGTTTTTTCTGTAAAAGGGGTTTAACCAACCAAGGTGGAGGTGGATGATCAGTTCAGTGGTCACCCTGAGGTGTCATCAATGTCAAAGGATTGATTTAAAAGGGGAAACGATTGACATGGATTGATAGTGGTGTGAGTACCATCCTGGGTGAACATGAGATGGTTCGGTCGTCAAACATAGCTGGGAAATCATATCGACTTATATCGATGGGAAAATCATCGAAAAAAATGGAACATGTTCCATTGCCATGTTTGATGATCTAACAGTAGTGCGTTGGTAAAGGGATTCTAAGTTTAGAACTAAGCGGGACATGAAAGGCCTTACTTGGGACAAACAATTAGGGGCTACTTAGTGGTTTATTGTTGATTTTGTAAGTCCCCAAAGTGGCTGTCCCACTTTTAAATGTTCATCACTAGGTGGAGCGATCCTCCAAGTGGAGGGGATGGGAAGTCTGGAGTTGACTGGGGAATCACCAACTTGATAGGGGGTTTAACAGGATTTTGTATGATTTTATTTAACCAACTAAGATACGTGGTTTTTGCGAGAACATACGGAAAGTCTAGTTGTGGTGGGTAGTGTTTGATTTGTTTCTTGGTTTACTAGTTTGAGAAACATATAGTGATTTTCCAGCCAGTTGTGTTATTTTTGTTTACAGGAGAAGCTTGACTTTCCCAGAATTAGGTGGGTTTGTAGTTTTTGGTGACCCCAACATTTTCCAATAATATGACAACGTTTTTTTCCTTTGTTTGGGCGGGGAGGGTGAACCAATGGTAATTTGGACGGCCATTGTAAGAAATCCCCCAAAGAATTGCCAACAAGGATTTAAGAGTTTACTGCTTGCAATGGGGTAATTTATTTTTCAATATTTTTCATTCGTTTTGGTGATCAACCAGAAACTTCTCATGACATGAATTCGCAGGTTGGTCCCATTTTTGACCTTGCCTCCTGCAACTCCGAAGGGCATTTGAAGGGATTCAACAAGGAAACGGTACAGCCGGCAGCTGAAGTCGAAAGAAAAAAATCACGGAGAAAACTGCCAGCTCTTCTGGGTCAACTTTGGGATGATTTTAGCATGAAGTTTTTGTTATCAATTACAATTATGTACATGCTGTGTATATAATATATACATATATATATATATGTATGTATATGTATACCAACCCCCAGAAAGATGCCGAAAACGTTGGAAACCTGAGAATTTGAAGTAAAATTCATCGAACAACCATCCTGAAAACACTTTGGGGAATTTGTTTGGTTATTATTTTATGTACTGTATGGTCTATATTTTAGCACACACTTCTGTTTTGATTTTGGACATGTTTTGGCATGAACTGCAGGCAATGAGCGGTTTTTGACCCATACCCACAGTATGTGACCTGCAAAGTGCTGATTTCGTGCAATCAGGAGATGCCGGAACACAAGATCGCGCAGGGGCCATGGGGGATTTGTTCGAAAGGACTGGATGTTTTTTTAAAATGATAAACGGAGGTTTTGCCCCACCAAACATGGTAATTTAGCAATTCAAGAATATAGATTTAAGCAATGAACAACGGGCATGGGGTTGTCCAAGAACAGGGTATGTAGCAATTTTTATCAGATTCGTGAAAATTCTAACGATAAAAATCGATAAAATGAGAATAATCGATTAGGTGCGGGTGGTACCTTACTTGCCAACAAACTCAGATGAACAGTGACCAGTTGGTTGTCTATTACTCCATTACAAGGGTTCATCATCTTGCGATTATTTTCCTGGTTTCTTGGAGACTATGACACGAACCATGATCGGAATCCCTGCCAACCAGTGTAAAGGGAAGGGGCCCAAACGATTGGTTTCTGTTGGTCTATTCAAAAAATATAGCTTGTGTTGAACAATGTGGCGATTAAACGATATAGTAAGATCGGGCTATAGACCAACTTATAGCCACCGGGCCCTTCCTCTGGTGATTGCCAACTATCCTTTAGATTGTGGAGCTTAGGTTGCCAAAAACTGGTGCAGATACTATATCCAATCCATTTCTCCTGAAAAAAAGCCCCTGAGGCAAAAAATGATGCAAGACTAGATCAGGGTTTCTAAGGAAGCATTTAATACTACCAGGAAGGCATTGCCAGTCTGAATTTGGTGCACCGGTGGGCCTCTTCAAATTGACATCCCACCACCCTAGTCGTTGGTTGGTCACATCCCCGGTTCAGATTGTTCATTACCCTCTGGTAAACATACAAAAAACTATGGGAAATCACCATTTTTAATGGGAAATTCCACTATTTCTATGGCCATTTTCAATAGCTACGGTTAACTACCAGAGGGTATGTTTATAGAGGTTTAAGTTTATGTTTTCTCACTTGCATAGAACACTCAGGGAATATCAAAACACAACGTTTCCCAATAATATGAACCATCGGTGAGTGCTGATTGCCCCTGAAATCATATCCCCTGAGATGTCTTGGTCAACCTTGGATGGTCACTAAGTCACTATGAGTTTTTGTTAAAGGGATTTGAAATGTGCCATGATGTCATCTTAAGTTACATAATATCCTCCTCATTTATCCCCATGATGTTGTTATCCCCACTCAAATCATGTTAAATCTCTATGTTGTTGGTTTTGTATCCCAAGCTTTTATATACCTTGTCGCAGTAGTCGGCCTCTACAAAGTCCTGGGATGTCTCATGTCTTTGAGGCCGGACACGCTCTCCTTCAACTCCGCGATCAGTGCTGCAGTTGGGGTCCCATTGTGGATTGGGAGTTGGTTGGTTGAGGATGGGTAAACAGCAGATTGGCACGCAGATATGTCATTGAGCACGCAGGAGGCGTTGTTTTGATTTCCAAAAAAGCAGCCACTTGCAGCCACTTGCCCTGGAGCAAGTAGCTGCGAGTGGCTGCTGGGAGCAAAATACATAGATACATAGATAGATAGAAAGATAGATTAGAATAGAATAGAATAGAATAGAATAGAATAGAATAGAGCAGATTAGATTAGATAGATATCCATTTGTTTGAAGGTTGGCAAGTGCAATTTGGATGCTCTTTGGTCGCATCCATGTCATGGTCGTCCAAGGTGCCAGTGCAAGTGCGGGCTTCTGCGCTGCGTAGCTTTGCTTCAGGCCAGGACTGCTTTTTCTAGACGAGACCAACGAACTAGAAGCTGGAGCAATGCTGTCGTTGACAGCGGCCTGTCCGCAAGCAATGTGTCTGGTAGATAGCGGACAAACCATGAAGAAGGTCAACGCTACCAATCTCCAAGTCGATGGGGAGCCGACGGCGGTGCATACCACTGATCTTCGACGGAACACGTGCAGGCACCAGTGAAAAAATAATGTAACTAAAACTGGTTGTAAGTAAGGTATGTGGCAGATGTACCGATAGTTTATATTAGTTGGGGTGAAACTAAACCAACACACACAGGACTTGAATAGACTTGAATGGACTTAAGGTTTCGCTATCTTCCAAACTATGATCCGAGTTTTCCAGGTGATTTCTGTTTCGGGGAAGGCCATGGTGATGTTCGGGTCACTTTGAATAAACACACCTGTCATAACTATGGTAATGACTTCCATAAGGTGGGACAGGACCCCTTCAACTGTGGCTGTATAACCCACTTATTAGTGGAACTGCACTCCCGGATATGCCATTGAAATTCATTGAATGTTCAATCTTCAACAGTTGAACAGCAGAAAAACCTAATATTACATGCTAGACATCAAGGTCAAACACTTGGTTGGTTGATTCAATCCATCGTGATGTTTCCATCCCAATAAACGGGATGAAATGGATGATGAGTCCAAATTAATGACTAGTTAATTCTTAATATGTTTTCACTCTATATATAATTATATATATATATATATTATACATTTCATATACTAAAGGTTGAAACCATCAACCAGACGGTGTAAAAGAAAAAACAAACTAGAGACTTCAGAAACAAAAACTGTGGGATTTCAGCAGCACACATGATGCATTTCAGCAAAGAGACTGCATCTCCTCGCCAAATTGCATTTGTATGCGCTGTAGATTGAGTTGTTGCCAAAACCTCACTTGGTTGAAGTTGATGGTGATCTGGTATACAAAGAGGTTTCAGCCAGGCTGGTGATGTCCATTGCGGCAACAAACAGTAGATCCAATCCAAAACCAATCTGCACAAGGTTTGAAAAATTGTTCGCTTGTGACCTGTGACCCCAGGAAGCCCAGTCCCCGGCCCGGATTGGATAAATGATCAAGGGAACGTGTACAGGAATTCGTATTATATGCCTGATAGATCCCGAACAGTAGCCCAAAGAAAAGATAGAACGGCTTAAATCGACTCGAATTCTACTAACTTCCATTTTTTGAGGGTGGCTATAAATCAATTGTCATAGAATCTCATAGATTTGTGGCGCCACAAAACGCCATGTTGAAGGCAAAGGGGCCCATTCTTCGGCTCCAAGGAACGGTCACGCAAGTGGCGTGTTGCCATCGCTTTACTACAAGAGATGAAGGAGACGGGATCAGAGTTGCTGTGGTCCAAACATGGAAGGAAATGTGGGTAAAACAATGCCATAAACCAACCATTTGGGAATGGTCAATACCATTTTCTACCACCTATTTGTAATATTTTATAATATCTATCTATGGTGAGTCATTGTGGATGGTTTATCCAACATGATATGGGAAAAGCCCGTTGTATGCCTGGACTCTCAGCCTTTGGACGATGCTGATGCTGATGATGAATATTTTATGTTGTTATCATCGTCGACCCTTAAGCCTAAGCGTTAACCTCATGTAAACCCTAAGAGTAGCGTGACTGTCCGAATAGATGCCACGGTGGGGATAGCTCGAAGAAAGTATTTTTGTGGGGCATCTTGCAATGATGGGCCGGTGCGTGTTATACTTAGGCAGGTTTCTAGCCGATGTTTTCCGAAAATGCATGAATTTGATTGAATTTGGGTTTTAGGGACTTTTGGGGGCTTACTGCAGTTCTGTACAAGGTCGTGCCCCCCAGCTCTGTTTGTTGGTGGTTTTGGTTTATTAATCGCATCAACTATAGACGTATCCATCATGAACCATAGTTAACCTGCTCAACTAAACCAACTTCGCCGAATCCCGTTGGTCCTCTGTTTGGTAATAAAATCCCGAAACAATCACCATTTTTTGCGTATATCCAGGTATTTGCAAAACCTTTCTAGTTATTGTTTTGCTTTGCTATAATACTCCATGACCGGAAACCCATCACAGCGGCCCTTTTCCCTCCAAAGAACGGTCCAGGACTTGGACGTGGCACGCGACGTGGTGTGGGAACCTGGTGGTTGGTGAATGGTTTGAAGGGAATCATTCTTGGCCACAACTGGAGTGATCTCATATGTGCCATGGTCAAAATGTTGGATTGCAAACCCATATTAGGGGATGATCACCAATCCAGTAATTAATTGTGATTTACATGCCCAGTATATTCCCATTATGGACCCATAGTTATACCATATTTTGACCATGGCACATATGATGTGAAAAGTTAAAATGTGGTTTCGCGTCAACAAATTCCCTCAAAAACCAACCAACGGAAGGAGATTATGATCTTCCGGAACCTGGTGCCCGCTATCCAACAGCAGCCTCGTGAAATATGCGTGAAATCAATCAGGTAACAGCACTACACCGTATAGTTACATGGATGTACATCATAGATGTGTCATATATGATTGTTTTAGCAGGTCTTCACTGTTCTATTTTTTGTCAATTGCTACAATATATAATCTAAATTGTAGTATATATGTTTAATTTAATGTATAGAATTATAGAATATTGATGGTAACAACTAACAACATAGACCCCAAACATATGACTCCCTTTATGTTGGTAACTATTCCATACAAGCAGAATATGGGATACCCTCCGGCAATCAAACGTTGCGATTGCAAATTTCCGCTATACATGGAAGTTTAAATGGGAAAATCATCGAACTAAATGGTAGATTTTCCATTGCCATGTTTGATTACCAGAGGGTAAGGGATGATAACTTGGCCGTTGGAGTGACTGTTCTATTTTGGACCTCATCCCTCTTGATAAGTAGGTTAATTATAAGCTATATACCTGGTTATAAATAGGATTGGTATGAAGAGGTTGGTACAAGAGGAGAATATGGGATATCAAAATATGAATCCCAACTATCTCCCATAAAACCCAGTGACTTCCTCCAGCTCCGCGTTGTGAGGAGAGCTACGCCGGCGCCATTCTGGCCTGCGTGGCCGGAAAGCAATGGTCCCGAGGGTTCCGCAACCGGGGACGGGAGGATCTGTGGGGCCCAACCGGAGCGATGGGAACTGGCTATTTCTGAGGATTTCGCCAACATTTATGGCATTTTATAAGTGTTTTTGACCATCAATCAGATGGGATCTAACCCATCAGAGTGGGAAATTCATGGGCTTTCAGCAAGTTGATATCATCGTGATAAGCATCAGTATTGTGATGTATTGTGTAAGTGACGATGAATGGTGATACAATCGAGGATGTGCTTCTCAAAAGTTCAATTTAAATCAATTTAACAGCTCAACTAGGCATTTTATGAGCATGAAATCATCAAAAGGAGGAATTGAGCGAAGAAACTTGTGGATTCACCATGAGAAATTGGGATTCAAGGCCTGCAGCACTGCCATGTTCTTTTTTAAGGCACGCTGCGCCCTTTGAATGAAAATGTTTGTTGAAACAGATTGCTCTTGTCAATTAGTTTTACTATGATTTACTTGCCAAGCCAACTGCCAGCCTCACTGGACTGGATATGGCACCTCAGTGCTTCTCTGGAGCGACGGAAGGAGAATGTTGCCATCCCAGCTGCTGTGTGCCTCTATTGCCTCCAGCTCTTGAAGAAGCGCATCAGCTAAAACCAAGTGGGACGTCACAGTGTGGTAAAGTGATGGCCCGGCCAAATAAGATGCCACGTCACCATGACACAACCATCGGCACCCCTTCAGAACCCAATATTTGAAGCCACCGTTTGCTAGGCAAGGCGAGTCCAGAAAAGGACGATCACACTGCCTTGAGTGTCCATTGACTTTGCCGCGTCAAGCGCAGCTGTAGCCCAAAAGCCAGACCGAAGGGACATTGGAAAATGCTTCGCAAAATTGCGCAATCGAAGGCAATGACCCCATGATATTTTCCTCGTTTTTTTTTTGACAGGAAAATCGACACCGGACTGCCTGAGAAATGCTGAAAAATCTGATGCAGATGATGGTCGTTGTGTCCATCTGATGGTAAAAGTATGTAAAAGTTGCAGTGGAATTCATGGCCGGCGCACATTATGGGTTAGTCTAACAATGGGGAATTGAATTAACCACCAGTTGTGGTGAGTTAATGAAGGAACACCAAATTGTAGTTTTACAATGTGTTACCATTGTTTTACCAGGTAAAATATTGTAAAATTATGATTAATAAGCAGTAAATTTGTGGATACCCTAGTTTCAGACAAACCGATATTTTTAGTTACAAGCCACTGATGGGCAATTAATTTAACCCATGGAGGCCGCCACCCCGAGATTCTACATATGGGAACCAGTGCTTGGAACGGGTCCCTTGACATCCCTTGCAACCCAATAAAACTGGGGGCACACTGGATTACACAGTGGATTATGCCACAGTCCGGATTCAAGATCTTAGAACATCTCTGAACACAAAATGATTGGCGAGTAATTCAATAATGTAATTTAAACAGACAAACAAGTGACCAGCCCTTTAGCTTGAACAAAGATCATCCTCAGTTCAGCTAGATCATCCCTTCCAAGGAATGAAGGCAACATTGAAACCCACCACCCTAAACTCTTGAACCGGCAGCTTTCCGAGCTCGATCTGCTCAACCAAACATAACCAAATCATTGAAAGAGATGATGATGTACCACAATGCGGTGCCGGTTAATATCGATTAATTGTCTTGATAATTGTTGGTTTAGTTTCACCCCATTGACTATAGATATATCATGATATATCTACCAGAAAGAAAAACAAACACATCAAAAAGCGTGAGATTACTGGTGAAATAAACCATCTGACCTGTCATGAAACAATTTTAAATCTCCCCTCTGAAAACGTGATGTTTTCTAGTTCAGTCCCTGTTCATGGTGATATCCCCACAAAATCTGTATCGGATCCCAAACGACGATGTCTGAACATAGGGTACTCAAAAATTTGGCGTTGCTCCTCATTTCCCTCATAAATTAAGATTGCTATAAATTGGAGTAGCTCCATTCTCAGACACATCCAAATATTTCCCATAAACCTGTTTTTTCTCATGTATAGATAATTCTGCCATTAAAACTCTTTGATACATGATTAAACTCTTTGATACATGATTGTCAATTGCCATGTTTGGTTACCAGAGGGTATATCATCCCGTACCTAATATTAAACACTGTTTAAACACCCCCTAATGCCACCATTCCATGGTCCCAACTATGTGCAAATCCCCTACTCAGCCATGGCCTCTGAGAGGTGTTTAATATGAAGGGGGGACGGGATTAAGTGGTTCATCCCAAGTTTTGATACTCAATGATACTTAAGTCATCTTGAGTCAGTTAAATCCCTAGTGTTGATGGTTATCTCCCTAAAGAATCCCTGTAAAACCACCGTTTTTTTGGCGACCTCCAAGCGTTTTTTTGCCCGCCAGGCTAAGTCTCTTGGAGCTAATGCCCTCAGATGACTTGGACCCTGATGCGCAGAGCTACGGTGCGGGGCATCTGGGTTTCAGGGCTTGAGATTCGCCATTGAAGAATGGTGGTTTTACGGGCGATTTGTTGGTGAGTTAATGGGGATTCATGGGGGTTCAAGAGGATTTGGTGATATTTAGTGGGATATGATACTAATGAACAACAATGAATATGTGTTTTTTTAAATATTCTCTGGTAATTTGTTACAGCTGTCGAACTGGACAATCACCATTTTTAATGGGTACATCATGTACATCATCTATCAATGGAACATGTTCCATAGCTACATATGAAAACTCACCGGAAGGTATAGTAAATGACACTTTAGCTAGGAACTAAGAATTTAACTAAGGAACAAGCAGGGAACAATGGATTTGGGTGTGTTTGAGAATGCGGGGTACTGCAGATACCCCAAAAACTACATTTTAACTGGGAAAATTATGAATGATTAACCAATGAATTTGGAAGGTATTCCCCAAACTTTTCAGGCAAAACCACACTTCTGGCTGAATAATCAGCGTCTTTCATGTTGAGGTGAGTTATTCATATTCAACTATTTGGAGATGGGTCAAAACCTATGATGTTCCATCTGAATGGGGGAATGACCGTTCATTTACCAGCTATTTCGAGGTTCGTTATTGTGATGAAATTATAGCGATTGCTGCGGGATGTCACCATAAATCAGGCTGGAACGATCAAAACAGGAGCCCCCGAAACTGGGAATTCCTCTGACAGCAACGATATTTGATATCCCACAACCTATGATATCTTATAAAGTTGTACCCCACTTTGTATGGTTTTTCTATCCCCCCCTTTCTTTTCGGTTGGGCCATCTGCAGGTTTGTTGCTGTCAGAATGCGAACAGCGCGGAGCTGACGGCGAGTCGGGGCCCCGGGGGAGGAGGGACCCACGAAACTGGAGCTTGCACCACTTGTAGATACAATCCATGTGTCCCTAGATATTAACGTAATTACACATATTGTATATTATATATACAATGAATATAGATGAGGTTGCAACATTCGGAGTTAACGTTGCTCGGAGTTGATGAACGGATTTTGTTTCACCATATTTGGAGTTGCTCGGTGATCAACACTTGTCCCAGATTCCGATTCCTTCGTCATCCCGAATCATCCCCCTAGAAAGTGACCACCACCAAAATAAAGGGACACTGACTAAGCACCGGAAAGCATTCGGAAATGTCCATTTATATAACCCATCATCAAACACAAGAATGTTGAACACATATCAAACCTAGCCATGTGTAGACAACCCTCCTCAAAATTACAATTGTTTTGAAAGATAAAACGCGTCAGACAAACATGTAGACCCTCCGGTAATCAAACATCGCAATAGAAAATCACCTAGCTGGGCTCAATGATTTTCACATTAAAACCTCTATTTATAGATCATGTCCCATGTCTTCCCATGGTTTTCCAATGTTTTCTTCATTAAAACCACATTAAAACTACAGCCAGCTCGATTACTCTGGCCCTCCTACAGGTCGGCTCTCTTGACGGCCATATCCGAGCGAGGTGCTGCAGGCGTGTTGGATCTGTTCAACCCGCAAAAGTGATGGACTCACAAAAAGATCCAAAAGATGCAAAGCAAAACTGTAAAAGGAGGATGGGAACCAATAAAATTAAGGTTTCAAGAAGCAAAAAGGGAAATGTCACCAAATATGTGTTTCAACTCGCAGAATTGCACTCAGCACCCAAGGCTTGTTTGTGGAAAGTACAGATACCTTTCACATGTAGATGTTATTACAAACCTGGTCCATGTTTAAACGTATTTAAACCATATTCACTTAAGTTTTTGAGCGGGTCCTGCACACGTGACTGCTGTGATTTCGGTTTGAACATCTTTCTGAAACCATCCCATGTTTTTGGAAAATCCCTAGGGTAAACTGTCGTGTAGATGCGGAAAACCAATGGTTTCGCTGGGGAAATGATCTAGAAATGGTGAGTTTTCACAGGTTGACGACTGTCCAAGTCAGAGAGGAAGCTGAAAACTACGCTACTGCGTCCATCTTCAGTTGTAAAATGAGCTAAAATGGATTGAATTTTGAGGTTCCATGTTAAATTGAGCAAGGGTATGTATATATATATATATATAGATAATTATAGATAGTGGGCTTGATAAATTGTAGGAAGTGACGTGATTTTGGTTGTAGGTCTCGCAGCGCAAGTTGCTACGGAGTTTTATCGCAGAATCACGTTCGCTCAAAAGCAATGCTACCGGGTCTCCCAGGAATCCCAAAAGGGTGCAGTTGGTGGCTGCAAACACTACTTATTTACCCTCTGGTTATTTAACATAGCGATGGAAAACCACCATCTTTGAAAGGTAAATCACCACACATCATCGATAAATGGGCCATTTCCATCGCTATGTTAAATAACCAGAGGGTATCTGTGTTTGTTTTTTTTCGTCACGACTTCAGGATCTAATGGTTTGACGAACAGTGGGTCACCATGTCCATAGGCGTGTCAAGTTCCAGCAGAAAACCTCGAAAGCAGGCACCGATCGTTGGCAGGGAGAGCTTGGAGATGCGTAGAAAAAAGCGCCAGTCTTGAGGGTTAAAGAATTCAGCTACCTCAAGAGCTTATGCATACACGGCATGTAAGATGTTGGCATCATATCTACGACATCTGCAAATATTTTTCATATACATATAATATATATATATATATAATATGTTGAGACACATAGTAAAAACGATATGATTTTTACCGCCTATATTATCTATATGATAATATGTGTTTGTTTCTGTAAATTTATACAATGATATTTCACTAAACATTTCTAAACATGATAAATGGAGTTAAAAATGGGCAATGGACTGACCAGAATATTAGCCATCGACAGCGACATGGTCACTGGCAAGCACCACTCATTTGCGGAAATAAAAACACATTTGCAGAAATGATGTGCATATCAGATGATTCAAATCAACAAAGCATAATCAATGCATTTTATTCTTCCAACTTCATTGAACTTTGAGTTGCACTTGGCACTTTGCAAATCCGTGACTCACAGCCACTATGTGTTGCCATGGTTCACAGCTATTGGGACCCAGAGTTTGGTCCCTTCTGGTTATTTAACTGTTTGCTTAGCTGGAAAATCACCATGTTTCAGAAGGTAAATCATCATGTTTAATTATCATCAACATGGGTGAAGGAACTACCATATAGCTATGTGAAATAAGCAGAGGGTCATCTTACGCCTAGATTTGCAGCCACAAGTTTCTATCAGATTCTAAAAAGCTCTTCACTCGCCAGAAACATTGGACCTCAATTCTGCCTGACAGGCCACTCCCAGCGATGAGGAGGTGCAAGGGTTTCCAAAGTCGTGGTGGTAACCCCCAAATCATCCAAGTCATGTTGGACCATGTTAGTATTGACACCCATGGTGACCTGGGGATCCATTTCAAAAATATTTTGTGGAAATACTGCTGAATCAAATTGTCCAACTGTTTATGGTTGCATTTGAACTAGTTTTTAAAATTCAATCACACTTATATAATCTATTTTCACGCCCAAATGATTCCACCTGCGGTCCCCAATTTGATGCTGGATCTGAAAAAAGTTCCCCTCCAGGTCCACGGGGTGAGAGAGCGATGGCAATCTCAGATGATCGATCTCAGATGATCTCGGATTTGGTTGAAGGAACAAAAATGAAGCTGGAAGCTGGTAAAACTATGGTTTCCTCTAGATTTCTTGCAGATTTTCAGATTTTCCCTCAAATTGCCGCACTGCTCCGGACGAACCTGGAGAGCCATAGATCCCTCAAGAGGTGAAAAAGATCAGCTTCATGACCCGATCAGATTTGGATACGATTTTCTTCTATCTTTTTGAATCTTATTGCTTTACCAATAATAATGACTACAATTACAAGATATATATAGATATATGATTATTATCATTACTATCATGAATTTCATCAACTTCTACCCAGATAGAATCTACTGCTCTAATAGAGCTGTGACACGCTACCATGGAGAGCATACCATGGAATGCCAGCCCTGTGGCTGATAGCAAAATGGAGTTTCAAGTGTCCTTGCCAAGTGGAAGGTGTGAAACTGTCTCAGTCTTGCAGTGTGGCAGCGTCGCTGATCTGAAAATCGCTGCGCAACAGGCTTTGGGGCAAAGTTTTCTCAAGCTAGCTGCGCCTGATGGGCGCCTTCTCGATAAGACAGAACTTCTTCAAGACTCTGGGCTTCGAGATGCAGACAGCATTGCTGCTGTTGCCCAGCAGCCAAAGATAGCTGCAACAAAGAAAGCCTTTGCTTTGTGGTGTGTGAGAGGTGACAGGGTCGTCACTTGGGGACATCCACGGTTTGGTGGCGACAGCACTGCTGTCCAAGGTCAGCTGGAGAACGTGCAGAAGATTCTTGCAACAGACTTTGCTTTTGCTGCCATTTTGACAGGTGGATCTGTGGTGACATGGGGTCATCCCGCTTTTGGCGGTGACAGCGCTGCTGTCCAGGGTCAGCTGAAGAACGTCAAGCAGATTTCTGGCGCGGGCCAAGCTTTTGCAGCAATCTTGGCGGATGGATCTGTGNGCACTGCTGTCCAAGGTCAGCTGACGAATGTTCAGGAGATTCATGGAGCCTACTATTCTTTTGCTGCTATCTTGACAGATGGATCCGTGGTGACCTGGGACAAACCAGAATGCGGTGGTGACAGCACTGCTGTCCAAGGTCAGCTGGAGAACGTGCAAAAGATTATTTCAACAATGTTCGCTTTTGCTGCAATCTTGACAGATGGATCTGTGGTGACATGGGGTCATCCCGCTTTTGGCGGTGACAGCACTGCTGTCCAAGGTCAGCTGGAGAACGTGCAGAAGATTCTTGCAACAGACTCTGCTTTTGCAGCAATTTTGACAGATGGATCTGTGGTGACATGGGGTCATCCAGATTTTGGCGGTGACAGCGCTGCTGTCCAAGGTCAGTTGAACAATGTTCAGGAGATTTCTGCCATAAGCGAGGCTTTTGCTGCCATTTTGACGGATGGATCGGTGGTGACGTGGGGCGACCCCAATTTGGGTGACATCACTGCTGTCCAAGGTCAGCTGAAGCACATTCAGCAGACTTCTGCCACAGGCAAAGCTTTTGCAGCAGTCTTGGCAGATGGATCTGTGGTGACATGGGGCAAGAGAAACGGTGGTGGTGACAGCACTGCAGTCCAAGATAAGCTCAGGAACGTTCGGCAGATTGCTGCCGCAAAGTTCTCTTTCGCTGCAATCGTGGCAGAAGAAGGGGTTGTCACTTGGGGTAGCAGTACTGCTGTCCAAGATCAGATAAAGAACGTGCAGAAGATTCTCGCAACAGACTTTGCTTTTGCAGCAATTTTGTCAGATGGATCCGTGGTGACATGGGGCGACCCAGAGCGTGGTGGTGACATCACTGCTGTCCAAGGTCAGCTGAAGAACGTCCAGCAGATTTCTGCCACAAGCAAAGCTTTTGCAGCAGTCTTGGCGAATGGATCCGTGGTGACCTGGGGCAAACCAGAACGCGGTGGTGACAGCACTGCTGTCCAAGGTCAGCTGGAGAACGTGCAGAAGATTCTTGCAACAGACTCTGCTTTTGCAGCAATTTTGACAGATGGATCTGTGGTGCTTGCAACAGACTTTGCTTTTGCTGCCATTTTGACGGATGGATCTGTGGTGACATGGGGCCACCCAGAGCGTGGTGGTGACAGCGCTGCTGTCCAAGGTCAGTTGAACAACGTTCAGCAGATTTCTGCCACGCAAGGTGCTTTCGCTGCCATCTTGACAGATAGATCTGTGGTGACATGGGGCGCCCCAGAGTGTGGTGGTGACAGCGCTGCTGTCCAAGGTCAGCTGGAGAACGTGCAGAAGATTCTTGCAACAGACTTTGCTTTTGCTGCCATTTTGACAGATGGATCTGTGGTGACATGGGGTCATCCAGATTTGGGCGGTGACAGCGCTGCTGTCCAGGGTCAGCTGAAGAACGTCAAGCAGATTTCTGGCGCGGGCCAAGCTTTTGCAGCAATCTTGGCGGATGGATCTGTGNGGCGGTGACAGCGCTGCTGTCCAGGGTCAGCTGAAGAACGTCAAGCAGATTTCTGGCGCGGGCCAAGCTTTTGCAGCAATCTTGGCGGATGGATCTGTGGCGACATGGGGATACCCAGATTGTGGTGGTGACAGCACTGCTGTCCAAGGTCAGCTGACGAATGTTCAGGAGATTCATGGAGCCTACTATTCTTTTGCTGCTATCTTGACAGATGGATCCGTGGTGACCTGGGNGCACTGCTGTCCAAGGTCAGCTGACGAATGTTCAGGAGATTCATGGAGCCTACTATTCTTTTGCTGCTATCTTGACAGATGGATCCGTGGTGACCTGGGGCGAACCAGATTGGGGCGGTGACAGCACTGCAGTCCGACATCAGCTTCAAGGTGTTCAGCACGTATATGCCTCATACGATGCTTTCGCTGCGATTTCTGCGGACGGAACTATCGTGACATGGGGCGATCGATATAGTGGTGGTGATAGCTCTAGAGTTCAGGATCAGTTCAGCTACGTCTAGGCGCATGAAGAACAAAGACCTACAAAAAACATCAAAAAACATAAAACCGCCGTGTTCTTGGGAATTGTCAGGTTTTGTATGTCAATAATTCATACATAGATGGTTGAATGCCCTATGTCCAATTCTCATTTTTAGCGACAATTGAAGGGAACTTAGTTGGGGGTTGCATTATGCTGCACAATTATGTGGCTCCCTGAGTAGACCTTGCTTGGTTTGATGGGTGTAAATCAGCTATTCGTTTGCCATCAATGGGCGTGGCCACCTGTCGATCCGTTCGATCAGATTTGGGGATGGGCGATGCCATCAGCCAGTTTCAAAACTTCCTACTGCAACGTATATAGTTGGATTGGTTGTACATGTTTTTAATCTGGTTGGATGCTTGAAGACTCACTTTTTGCAAAAAAATGGAGATATGTGTACTGCATCAAAAGAATAACATTATATGTGGTAGACTTGTAAATCCCCATATCATTTCTCCCCGATCCTTCAGGGTTTATTTTTAACAAACCCCCATGTGATAGAGAATTTATACACAGTTAGCCTGTTGGATCTACCGTCAGATCCTAAACAAAATCCCAGCCACCTATAGACTTGAGTGACTTGAGTAGGGTCTGTCCGGAAATGTTGTAGACCCCAATTTTGCAATCAAACACTGAGGAAAATAATAGAACACCACGGGATTCTGCGGTACCCAAGTTTCAACCGATTGAAAGTTGCACAGAATTATATAATTTGACCAATGATTTGGTGGTTAACTATATCGAAATCATTTTTTTTTACAACATTTGCTTTTACTGTCTTTCGCAGACTAAATCCGCAGTATGTGCATCACTTTAGGACCTGTATCCAAACAGTGAGGATTCGCCAAAACTATGATATCAACCATTTACCCTGGTCATATTCCCATGATATTCCCGTCAGGTTCTTACCCTTACCGTTCATAAAAATTGGGAAACAAAAACATGCGTAAAACAGACGTTTCGCCATGTTTCGCCTTTACCATTCGTAATAATCCAATCGGTTTTCGATGATTTCACCGTCACCATCTCCGCCAGCATCGCTTCCCAGGAGCCATCCTCCGGCCGACGAAAGAAAGCACCGCTGGCGGCGCAACGGCGGAGCGAGGCGGAGGACTTCAAGGAGCCGTCGGCGATGGTGGGGTCGATGGTGTGGATGGATGCTGTTTCTGGTGCTGAGATATGGGTTTGTCGGAAAATAGGAAGTACCTACAAATAGCCATTTTAAAGAGAATGATGATATTTAATCCATGGGAATTGGGGGTATCCTATTTTCCGACAAACCCATATTGAAAAGACATAAACCCAAAAAATCACTGAGTTTGTGATGTCTGTTTTCTTTGAATGTGAAGCATGATTAATGTATTCCTTGATGGACAATGATTAACTGGACACCAATTTACCTAGTATGATCGTGTAGAATGGTATATCCCTTGATTAAGCCTGCACATGGTTAGACCCTGATGAATGGTGGCTTAGTCAATATTTCTTTCCTGCACTTGAGAGTTTAACCAACTAAAATAAGGAGAGAAACAACAACGCTTGTGAAAGGTGGGCGTGGCCAAGATGTTGGCGATTTTGGGGGCCAAGATCTCCATTTCTTCGCTCTTCAAACTTCAAACCATGTTTTGTTGGTTTCTAGGTCTAGAATACCAGTTTTTTTTTGGGGGGGCCTTGCTAAGCACCGTCCACGTCATTCTGCTGGAGTCTATGGGCTGCGATGGACCACCAGATAGCAACCTTTCAAACACAGTTTCAAAAGTGAATGATCGCATGCACAGAATCGTCGAACAGCACCAGCAGCTCTTTAAGATCGTTCAAAACAAACTGGAGGTGTCGGTCACCAGCCGTGCCACGACCATCCAAAAAAAAAGGGTTTCCTTTTGAAAATTGGTTTGTCTGAAAATAGGGATACCCCATTCCACCCATTGGTTAATCATGGTTAATCACTATTCTTCCTATAACATATACATATATGTATATATATATATACATGAGTATATATATGTACAACTTGGGATACTTGGGAGTATATTATACAAACCATTTTCGGACACACCCATAGAATACTTCAAAAATGGAACAGAATCAACCTGAGAGAAAGGTTCCCGTGGTCGCGACTAATGACGATGTGAAACTTGACCAAATCTGACCAGAGTTGAGTGGCAATTGCTCCATAAGAGTTGCAAAGCAGACGGTTTTCCTTGGTTTCCGGAAACCACATTTTAGAGTACAGTACGCATGTAGACAGTGAAGGTTCATAGGGTGTGAACAAGAGAAGCATGAGGATTATGCTGGTCACTTTTCATGGGTGCAAGGACGCCAGGTTGTTCGGCAGACAGCCATTATTGTTTGTATATACACATCATTACGCATCCGGTTTAGTCTTGCTGCTACTTTTTTTCGCTAATTTTCCCGCCATGTTGGTGAACACTGTTTTCCGCTCAAGTTTGCTCAATCCACAAGGCCTGTTGGTGCTTTGATGTGCAATGTTTGCTCAATCTTAACTCAGTTATGTATAATTATAGTATTATATATATTATGTGTATATATATATATATACCTTTACTTAACATTGCATCTCAGTTGTATCCCTTAATTTTGCTGCTTGAATTTCAAATAGAAACCGTGAATTGTTTTTGATTCGGATTTTGCCAATTTCATCCAGCTAAATTGTATTTTGTAGCGGTTGCGATAATTAATCTAGGTAAATTACAGTGACCTCACTGGAATCATGGTAAGTACGGAGGAATTATATATCCCAATCTAGCCTTATCTACCGGTCAGCGTTTGCACGATGGGCGTTGGCCGGTCAAGGGAAGATTGTGAGCCTTATTTCACGTTGGTGAATTATTCTAATTTACCCAGATTAGTACATTGAACCCCAATTGGAATGGCCGCTTCCACTCCTCGCTCCGGCGCCGCAGCCAATGCCTTGCACATCGGCCATGAATGTGCGCAGAGTGAAGGGTCGGGTGCGGGCACCCATGGAAGTCCGAGAAGTTCAAGAGAACTACCCTCCAGTGATCCAAGATGGCCATTGGAAATCCACCATAAATGGAAGTTTATAGCTGGGAAAATGGACTGCCAGAGGGGACTGGCCGTTTTTTTTGGTTTTCGACGGGGTTTTCGGCCTAAGCATGAGCCTTAGCCTTGAAAGAGTTTGGTACCCTTTGACACAGATCATCAGGGTGATTTTACCAAACATGATCTTGGGTTGCTATGAGATGTATGAACACCAGGCTCGTTCACCAGATTCGATTCGTGGGAGGTCCTCCGATGTGGATCTAACTCGGTCTCAGAATGGAGGATACACCAAACATCACCAAACGGAATTGTCAACGGAGAAGATGAGAATAGACCATTCTTTTGGGGGATGACTACAATCCTCATCACTTCCCCTCCTACATCAATGGTTTTTTTCAATGGTAAAGCCATCTATCTATACAAATCACTGGGAAAACCAAAAGTCTATCTACTATCTATCTAAGTCCATTTAAGTCTATATAAAGGTCTAGCTAAAAGTCTAAATATATCCAAGTCTGTCTATCAATCTATAAATGGGATAGTCATGTTTTCTCTCCCAGACCCAGGCTGTGCCCGGCCACACCCCCGGGCGCCTGGCACCCTTGGTGGACGCGCCCTTGCCTACGACGCCCGTGTTGGGAACGCCTGGAGGGTGATCTTCCGGAGACCAGGGAGATGGGTTTGAAAAAGGTGGTGCCACCCCAGTTGAAATGTGGGGTGGTTACCCTCTGGTAAACTAACAGTTGGCTATTGAAAATGGCCATAGAAATCGTGGATTTTCCCATCAAAAGTGGTGATGTTCCATAGCTATGTTAGTTCACCAGAGGGTAATAGCTAAGTTCTTGCGTTTATAACTCCAATTTCACTATTCAATGGATTGGTGAATGGGAAAAAAATAACCGGAAACCATGGATTTTCCCATCAAATATAGAGGTTTCCTGTAAATTTTCCCATTAACCAATCCAATGAACTATGGTTTGCGATACTTCTATCTATGATAAGGGACCATCTTTTTTTTAGATACTCATATGTACAATGTGGTGCCCCCCAAGGTTGTTGGTTCATAAACCCATGAATACTATAGATATATCTACCACAAACACTAGACCTCACCTAGTTATTGGACCAACCATCCCTCAGTGGCTTAACCAGAGTCATGTTCTGGGGCACCAATGGACCCACAACATTGGTGTATGCCATCCCAAACGAAGTGTCAGTCATTGAATTGGGGGTTTCCTAAAATGG
The DNA here is from genome assembly GCA_003297045.1 of Symbiodinium sp. clade C Y103. Lineage (NCBI taxonomy): Eukaryota > Dinophyceae > Suessiales > Symbiodiniaceae > Cladocopium > Cladocopium sp. clade C. The sequence continues at coordinate 208,538 of BGPT01001261.1, read as the reverse complement.
ATGGTTTATAATGGAAAATCCATCTATAAATGGATGATTTGGGGGTACCCCTATTTTAGGAAACCTCCAATTATTGAATTTTCAATGTGGAAGAATGTGGAAGAATGTGGAAGACTAAATGCGGATAACTAGAATGGACTTAATGAACTGAGTCACTAGTTGCTTGGTTGAGAACAGGACTCCCAGTTCATGGATTATGACAATCGCCAATCTATATAAAGGGTACACCCCTTCAGATTGAGATAACTTTAATTATCGTGTATATAGTTATTAAAAATAAATAAAACAACCATTTTCGCACCATTTCTCATTTCCTCGCAGTGTTTCCTGGTTGTGTCTTCTGGGCCCCCGCAACGTGGCCCCTCTTGGCTGGAGCTTCCCAGTGTATTTCCGACAACGGGGAAATGAGAAATGGTGGGTAACCCTGGGTAAATGCATGTAAATGCGGTAAATGGTGATAGTGTTTCCATACTTCCCCTGAAATTTCACAACGACACGACTTCCATGTTCAATAACCACTTCGGTGCCAGCAGGTTCTATGTGAACCTGGCTCGGTGTGTATGCATCAACCAACCACCAGTTATCACTTTCTCATCCCCACGTCTCGATTTTATCCAATTGAAACCCCCATTGAAATCCCATGAACTTCCATCAAGATGCCCTTTAGATACCTTCAAGATGATTAAAATCATCCAATCCCAGAAGATCTGCTTAAAATCCGATCCGATCAAATCACATTAACTCCCACTCAAATCGCTTGAAATCTTTATAAAGTCCCATTCAAATGCCCGTAAAACCCATGAAATTCATGTTGACATCCCATTCAAATGGCATGAAGACCATGAAAACTCCTATTGGTCGAGTCTCGGAGCTGAGGCCCGGCCCCCTGCGGGCGCCCAAGATCTTCGTGCGTGCGGGGCAGCCCTATGCCAAGGTGCCGGTATTGTGGGGGATTTATCCCTGGAAAATGATGGATGTTGTCTGGTTTTACATGGTTATATCATATTTTATCACTAACAGATAGGAATTCAATCCTCCAAAATGGTCATGAAGAATAGGAATGCTATCATCAACAATTGGTTTTCTACTAATAGAATAGTGATCTGATCATCACACATTCTGGAATGTATCACCAAGAACAGGGATTCAGGCATTCAACAGATTCAATACATTAAAGATGAAGGGTGATATGATGAAGTGATATGGGTCTGATATATGATGGGAATTCCGGACACCCTCTGGTAAACGAACAGTTTGCGATAGAAAATGGCCATAGAAATCGTGAATTTTCCCATTAAAAATGGTGATGTTCCATAGTAATGTAAACGTTTACCATAGGCTAATTTTGGATGATTTTCCCATGAAAAAACCTGCATTTAGAGGGGATTTTCCATGGCTATGTTAGTTTACCAGAGGGTAACCCATGTGCATGGAGCCAGCACTGGAATGATTAGCCTGATCGGCTGGCGTTTTTCCCATGACCGAAGCATCGCTGGCAAGTTCACCATCCCAGATTTCAACATCTCAGCTGAATGAAATAGACGATATGCCTAACACTTTAACTATCTCTATATATATAATATATGGTAAATGATATTGATACTAATTTAGGCTTATAGATACTTATAGATCTTCGTAGATGCTCGTAACAAAGTGGTGCCCAGTTGTAAGTTGGTTTATTAGCCCATTAAGGTCCATGAAGTATGGATATATCATGCTCAGCTATGCTCAGCGAATGAGCTAGGGCACCACCTCGTAACATTACTATGGAACATCACCCTTTTTAATGGGAAAATTCACGATTTCTATGGCCATTTTCAATAGCCAACTGTTAGTTTGCTAGAGGGTATTTGATGTTATCCATACTTGGTGGTTCACCCAAGGAATCGCAAGTGGTTCAGTTCACCCCATGTAATTCAGGGCAGGGTAAGTAGGGTTCGTCTAGCTACAGCTGCGATACCGCCGTCAGCAATAGGTTTACTTAAATGGTTTTTGATGGGGATGTGCATATGCCCGGATATATATATATATATATGGAAATATATTGAAATATCCTAATTCATTGGATATTGTGGGGCCATGATATTTATAGATATTGTAGGCATAGAATGTATGGTAGTTTCCCGGCCATTCGAGGATGGTAATCCATTTGGAGAGACCTCTACCAACCCCCAAACGAACATAAACGCTGCCACAGTGTTTTTTGGAGCTATTGTGGATGGAAGAAATCCTGCACCAGCCGGTACATTGTTTTTCCATGTTCATCCCTTTATATTCCCACTATTAAATTTATTTACAATGTTTCAAAGTTGCCAATGGTTCCCAAGTGGTGAAGGATTTCGCAACCATCCACAGTATGTTTCTACCTTGTAGCGATTTCGTGGGGCATCTGGGGTCGGCACGCAGGAGCTTCGCTTGCTGCAGCACGTCATGGAGAAAGCTCCACAGGGTGATCCGGCGGCCATTTGTGAGGCGACGGGATCAAGGATGGATCGGCCATAAGGATTAGTGTAAAAGGTAGAAAAATAACATGAAATGCTATGTGATATCTACATGGCTTAAACAAATGATAATGTGTATATATATAATATATGCACATACATAATCATATATATATATACATATAAATATATATAATTATATACATATGCACATATACACATTACATACATTATACATATATGATGTGTATATATGCATATATATATATATGCATGTATATATATATATATATATTACATATTTATATATGCACATTTATGATGTGTGTTTATGTACCACCACACAAACATTATTGAACTTGTCTACTACCGCGGTTTCGGTTCGGGTAGCCGCTAGTCTTGATTAGTCATGCTACTGCGGTTTCTTCCCGAGCAGCTCCGACGGTCCACTCAGGGGAATTCACAAGGTGGTGACCCACTTTATTTGTTAAGTTGGTTCGGTTCAGTAGGTTAACTATGGTTAATATCTTTATAGTGAGGTGGACGTTCATAAACCAACAAACATCATTGGGGGGCGCAGCTTGCAGATGATGTGAACTGATCATGAAGTTGAGACCCAACTGGGACATTCCAATCCTCTACACATCAGGAGGGTCGAACTCCTGGAGTCCCATGCCATGGATATCCGGGACCACCCTTGCCATAGGCCATCGAAAATTTCGGTGACGAAATCTTGGTCCGTGGCAAAGCACGTTTGTGGCTCAAGGCGGGGAATTCTGACGGGAAGTTGGGAGGACGGATCAAAGACCGATCAAACGTGATGGATAGAATGGTTTATAGAGTACTAATAGTATGATTTAATGTGGGTAAAACAATAATAAACCACCTATTTTGGAATGGTTTATACAGTTTATACCACCACATCAATACTATGGGAAAGCATCGTGAACAGGATTTGTTTATGCATTGGAGAGTGTGGCAATTTGCGTGTAGCGTATGGTAGCGTTGCAGGATGGGTGCCCCGTGGCCTTTGTTGGTTTGTTGATCCACCGAGCTACAGATACCATAATTAAACCTATGGGTATATTAGTTTGGTTACAAACTAACCTAGCGATTGAGGTAGAAGGATCCTGCGTCATTGCCGTTGCTAATGAGAAGGTCCCCAGGATGCAGTTGATGAAGTTGATGAATTGAACCATACTTATCCATACAGCATGAGCTGCATTCCGTGCTCTATTGTATCATGCTAAACAAACAAAAATCAAAAAGCGCTGAGATGCTATTGAACAAAATCGATTGAAACATAGTGAAACATCGTGAAACCAGTTCTTTCAACTGCATTGAACCGGTGGAGTTCCGAATTGTCACGCCACCAAGCGGCCATGTGGCGATCCGCGCCAGATCGCTGGTGGCATCAAAACGGATGTGCTCACAGCAGCGGCTGGGCTTTGAGATCCTGGTGAATGAAGCGTACGGACGGTAGAGCCATGTGGTGCCACATAGTTAACTGGCTATGGCTCAAAATTAAAGACCTGGGGAACCACAGATTTAAGTCTATGTTTAGTATTAACCATCCAATTTTTGGGGTACCTAATTTTGAGCCATACCCAACTAACTTGGTTTATCACTCCAATAACTATGTTTTATGGTAGATATATCTATTGTTCATGGGGTTATAAAAGAACTTATAATTTGGGGGGCACCACCCTGTAGAATAGATCTACCCTCTGGTTATTTAACATGGCCATGGAAAACCACCATCTTTATAGTTCAAACCTAAATTTCGAGAGCTGGGAAGCCACCATTTCATCATTTCAATCTCCGTCAGAAATAGGTAGCATCCGAGACTTTTGTTGCCTATGTATCCATATGTATCCATTGAATTCCCATATTCGGGTTCTGTTAACCCCATTGTTCCTTGCTTATAAAGCCCTTGTATCCAATTCTTGTCCAGCTTGGCTGAAGAATTCATCCCTTCTCCCTAGCACATCACATACATCTCAATCGAAAGCTGGGTGGAATGTAGTGGATCTATTCATTTTGGGTTGTATTGATCCCCATGAAAATTGATGAAATCATTTGAAACCCAGAATTTTGTTCGTTGAACTACGATAGTCCCATTAAGTAACAATATATCATAGTGCAATATATGGGAACTATATCATATCTTAGGCGTATATATGGCAATATCATAGTTAAATAATGTTAACTAACAATACATGGGAGAGTATAAAAACCCCGGGCCTATTCGTTTAGTATTCCATGATCCCCCATTGGCCAAATTTAGCTTTCATTCGAAAAGACGATAAAAGTAAAAAAAACGATAACGTTGGTTATGTGAATGATCTGTGCCCAGACTCTTTAACTCCAATTCTCTTGATATGTTTTTCGTTTTGCAGCTATTTGGTGCTTTTAGTCTGTTCCTTTCATTGTCTATTGTTGTATTGGCGCACCAGCGCGTGCGTGTCAGATTCTGCTCAGGAAGGTGCCTGGTAGGTGGTCACTACAGTCCTTTTTGAATGATTGCAGCCATTTCCAGAAAAAGAGGAACATGCATAGGATTCACGAACGATACAAAACGATAACGGAAACGATAACTTTTTGGTATCAAAAATGGTCCGTGCGAGACACTGCCCATTTTCCCCTTTTCCTCTCCCTTTCTTTTTTCCCTTCCTTTTCCTTTTCCTTTCCTTTTCCTTTTCCTTTCCTTTCCTTTCCTTTTCTTTTTTTCCCCCTTTCCTTTCCTTTCCTTCTTTACGTTTCCTTCCTTTATTCTTCCTTTTCCTTTTTTTCCGGTTCCTTTCCTTTTCCCTTTCCCTTTCCTTAGTCCATTGTTTTTCCTCTCCTTTCCTTTGCTCTTCCTTTTCCTTTTCCTTCTCCTCGCTGATATGAATGCTTTGATCAAGGCAGTAAGCCAGCGCGTGGGAAAACGATAAAATAAAAAAAATATAACGTGCGGAAACACCATTTGAATGATATCGGGGTTTTTAGACAGCCCCATATGATATATCGTAGGCGTATACAATAGAAAACCCTTATTTGCCGTCATTTTTGTGGTTGAACCCCAGTTTTCTGTTCGTTCAAGCACCGTTTCACGAGGCCATTAAGGGCGGCCCCTTGACCAGTGGCGACCTTCAATGCAGCCGGCTGCCCCGGAGACCCGTGACAGATAGTGACAACAGTTCTCCGTGGGGAGTTTTCTAACATAATCTCAACCCTGGATAAACTGTTTAATTGTGGGGGTACCAATTTAGTATCATATTAGCACTATTTGGAGGGTACCCCCCATAGTAACAAACCATGGCTTATGAATTCTGGGAAGACATTACTGGCTTTGTTTAAGGTGATTTGTTTTTTCCCCAATAGGAATCCGCCATCTGGGAATCTCTGACCCATCTCTGGCTCGGTCATGCGGCTTGCGGTTTTAGGATATTGGTCTTTGCCGTATGATAAACAGTGACTTAGCTAATCTGAACTTTAATATCTATAAGCAACTATAGTAACAACTATGTGGAACATGTGGTTTTACCATATGATAAATGGTGATCTATTTATATTACTACATACAATATATTATGTAAATATATATATATATGATTTTGATAAGAATTTACATTCAACAAACAAATAATGAATAATGGATATGTAATACAATATACACCAAAACCGCAAGTTTCATCGGAAAATCAACACCTCTGTGGTCCAAAACCAATGGGACCATTCATCCCAGCGACAGATCTGCGACCATTTTGGTGACAAAACCAGGGCACCGGAGCGAACTGAACTTATTCCCGCACTTTTTGACTGGTCCAAATGTGTGTAGGGTTTTGCTATCTATGAACAACATATCAACTACAAGACCTATTCAGATTCTGGGGGAATCTGAACCGTCTATGGTAGCTCCCAAAAAGATGGTAATCTAATCTAATTTATCACTATAGTTGAGTTATTGGATTTTCCTAACTTCCATCTGTTTGGTGGTTCTTTGTCTTGTGGGGTGTCATTCCTTCCTTAAAGGGCCGGAGAACTCGGCCTTTTTGAGGCGTCCTGGAGGTCGGAGCGTACTGCGGATATTCGGTGGCTCGGCTGCTGGTGGCTGCATCATGGCGGATGTTGTGGAGAATCCTCTGGGGATCTATGGTGATTGGTAGGGATTCATGGGGACTTAAACTGATTTAGCCTCTGGTGAACTAAGAACGGTTTGCTATTGGACATGACAATAGGTATATAAATCATCGAATCAGGTCACTTCCATCCATGTTCTATGGATGTGTTAGCTTAGTGGTGGATACATGGCATGGTTTGACTAAGAAGTACACCATGAGTAGTACTACAAACATGTTTTACTATCATTGGATTACTAATGGTACCATACTTCGTATGTTGACCGCAAAGCAACATCACACATATCAGTTGTGTGCTGCTGCTGTAGCTGTGACATGGGGGGTGAACTATCACACTGAGAGCTAACAGGGGGTATTTGCTATAAGTCACAGTTAATGGGAAGATAATTGTTCAACCATCAAAACTAATGTGGGTAAAACAATAATAAACACCTATATTTTGATGGTCTATACAACCTATTTATGGTGATTTTGGGGATGGTTTATTATTGTTTTACCAACATTAATGCTTTAACATGATTTTTCTTCATCCTGAAATATGCATTTTATAGATGGCAAGCTGCTTGGCAAAGATCATGGCAGATCAGCGACTCCTGGTGGAGACGCAATGGTTTGTGATATGATTTTCCTATTAAAACCTTCAATTTTCCATGGCTATATATGTTAAAAAACCAGAGGGTATATATATAATTATATATATATATACACTTAAAACAACTTCATCCCTATAGTATTCACGTTTTTTTTAAACCAACCTTTGCATCACTTGGGGGCCCCACGTTTCCAGAAACACATCGGGACCGGCCTTCTGAGTCCACTCGCATGGCATTGGCACTGCCGGGTGTTGGGTGACCCAGGGTGGGAAGCAGGCTGCAAAGCTAGTATTGATATACATATATTACCCTCTGGTTATTTATCATAGCCATCGAAAATTGATAAATATTGTTAATTTTGGATGATTTTCCCATTGAAACCTCAGTTTCTAGGGGATTTTCCATGGCTATGTTAAATAACCAAAGGGCATATTATATCATATGATGTTTAAAATCAATAATCATGTTTTTTTTTTTTTTTTAACAACATGGTCGTAGAATTAATAATGGTTGTTTCTTGAAGACTTCAGGCTTTTGACCCTTCAGAGACCTTCTTTAGAGCCCAGAATCATGACATTGGGTAAATCTGGGGCATTTCAAGGATGGCCCAAAGATGACGGTTGAAGTTGGATTAATCTCCCATGTCTTGGTGCCATTGGATTCAATGGATTGGTTTAAGGGAAAATCTACAGGAAACCATGGATTTTCCCATGAAATATAGAGGTTTCCTGTAAATTTTCCCTTAAACCAATCCAATGATGGATTGGAAAAGTCTTCACTGGAAACCGTGGTCCTTCGATTTTTTTGGGGGTTTCCGGTGTCTGCATGGTGGTGCCCGAGTTCCTTGGCCTTAGCTCATCTGAGCTCAGTTGGTGCAAAGAAGTATAGGTGAATGATATGGTTCATGGTAGATATATCTATAGACAATTGGAATAAACATCAATGGTTTACTTTCACCCCATCTATGCTAAATTTATGGTATCTGTACATAATTGATGGGCTGAAACTAAACCAACAACGTTCACATCACGTTGGTGAGCATGTCTTCACCACAGCCTAAGGTTCACATCGCTTCCATGGAAGTGGATCCAGTGGCTCAACGGCAGATGCCGGGGCCGGGGACAGGAAACCGTAGTTTTTTTTAGTGGTGGTTGGCAGTAGTTGGTCGTCGTTAGGAGTGGTTAGTCATGGTTAGTAATGCTTAATACCACCCGAAAGGTTTTGTAGTGGATAGTATAGAATGCTGAGCACCACTACTACTTGGTTCGGAATGGCACTCTTGGTTGATAATTATTAGTAATGGTTGGGCACTCTGACAACCCCGATGTGTTTGGATCCCTTGTTGAAGATGAAACCCTTTGGATACGGATCACAAGAAAGATCAAAGTGCCAAGTATACGTAGCGCCCTCAGGTTTACATTTGTTTTTCGGCGCAGTGTGTATCCACATCAAAAATTATGGCATGGAGTGTCATCGCCTGAAGCAAAGCTTTATCTGTACTATGGTAGTATTTGGAATGCTGCATAAAGTGCTATCCGATATAAGATCATACAAGGGCCACAAAGATGTTTTTGTACCTCTTTTCATATCCACCATTTTGGGAATCTCAACAAAACACATATAAATCATTATAAATCATATATAGGATCCTTGATGTTCATTGTTTTTTTTGAGCAAAGATAACTTTGTTTGGTTCCTTCTGTGCCCAATGGCGAACCATCACAATATACGATGCACATACTTTTAGAATTATCTTAGCAACCCACATGATATGATTCTATTGGTCTGAAGAATTTGAACCATGTACTCCAACAACAGCATTTGCAACCGCAGCATGTGAAGACACGAGGTGCATATGATCATTGCCCGCAACGTGGTGTTGCATGGCGGTTTGGCCGGCACCATCGACGTGGGATGCTTAGATGATGTTTGAGGTGGGGTCACCCAACAAATAAAACCTGCAATCTTGACAGCAAGCAAATGGAGATTCAAGCTGCAAGAATGACCACATGTTCTAGCAAGGACTAACTGGCGCACAGTAATTAAGTGTAATAAATTTGATCGCACTGATGCAAAATGGGTGCTGTAAGCATAGTCTGAACTTATCCTATGTGAAACCCCGGCCCTCAACCAACCAGTAGGTTCGGGGATTACAAAAGGGGTAAAGTCCATCTTTGTCCAAGAGAACTGGGTTGTAAAACCGCATATCTATGACTAATATATATATCAACAGATACCATAGCCAGTGTTTCATCATTCAAATTGTAGTAGTTAACCACCAAAAAGGTTCCGAACATTGTTTCCAGGATAGTAGTTTGATGATGTTTTCTTTATAACAGTTTCCCGGTTTACACCGTTTGGCCATTTATTTGAAGGGGGATTGCTAATATGTAGTATAAATTCAGACCTGGCGATAGATGAGGAGGATCTAAGGAGCCATGAACGGTCCATTGATATCCCCCATGTAGCATTTGGGAGCCGAGTGGGGCGAAGATGGGTTACGTCCTATCTCGAATGTGGCTGTGGCGGCAGCAGCACCGGAAGCTGGATCGGATGATGATGCATAGGTTGATTCGCACGTGGGTGCGCTAGCTGCCTCAACAGCAGTCTGTCGGCTCCGAAGTCACTTGAGTAGTGAAGGTCTTTGAATTTGAAGGCTTATGAGGAAGTACAGAGTTGAAATTGTTGGTATACAGTTCTGCCGGAGGTGGCAAGTTTGAAAATAGACGTTGGGCAACACTTGTAAAGTTCACCGTGAAACCTGTGTGCAAGTGTCATTGGCAGGCGGCAGCAGCTGAGAGCTGGAAGCCTTTGTAAAGTTCACCGTGGAACTTATAGACAAGTTTCATTGGCAGGCGGCAGCAGCATCAGCAGCTGGAAGCCTTTGTAACGTTGAGACAATGGAATTGGAGGCCTATTGCCAGAAGAGAGCGGGCCCAAAGAAAGGTTATTGGGGCTTGCATTAGGTGGACCTGAAAGCAAATTTTCATGGAGTCTGCAAGGTTCATGGCGCCTTCAAACTAACGCCAGTTGGAACAGGTCGACTTGTGTGTCTGGGACTCTTTTCTTGGATATTCTTGGATGCTGATAGGTCAACATGATAGTTCGATATTCTAAGCCCAGGTTCATGGGGCATTCATGGTGCATCCAATCTTTGGGTCCAGCATCCTGGGACTCCCATCATAGCCATGGAAAATGACTACGTTCTACAGGTAAATCATGGAACTCAATGATTGTAAATGGCATATTTGCCTACTGGATGTTGTCTTGAGGGTCAAGAGTGATGGACAGCTCATCATTCCGGAAGATACGGAAGTGAACGCATCACCTTTTTTTACGAAATCAGGTCTAGGGCGCCACCAGCTTTAGACCAATCAGCCACCTTCCGGAGAATTGGCGATATTCCTGCCAAAACCACTGGATAGGCAAATGGGCAAACCGGCAAGGCTTGAGAGGTCATATATTTACTCATGGTTTGCCACAACTTGAATCATTAATTTAAGTCTGAAATCAGTTGAGCAAAGACTTGGGCCCCCTTTGTAACCTTGTTACCCCCGAATGGATCCGAATGGTGTTAGTATCTCTATCTAATTGAGAAAGACACCATCCCCATACCACATGGACTATAGGTTACCCCGTGACAAATCTACTTCCCTATCGTCATTATTCTGGAATGTATAGTCCGGACCACAACTTGCGCGTGGACCCCATTTTCATGCAATATCCAGTGATTCAGGATCATTTCCCCCATCGCCCTATCGAGGTTTTAGTTTTCAATGTTTTCTGGGGGTTTTGGCATGATGGCATGGTAAAAACATGTAAAAGCAAACTAGAAACTGAAAGAAACCAGGGTTTGGGGGGTTGGTATCTACTACCCTCTGGTAAACTAACATAGCTCTGGAAAATGGACCATTTATAGTTGATTTACCTATGAAAAACGGTGATTTTCCATAGTTATGTCAGTTTACCAAAGGGTATCATGATTGTTTGCAGGGTAACGAGGCTTCGCCACATCTTCCACCTGATAAGCGCTGTCCATCAGGTGTGGACGGGCCACAGCAAGGCCTGCGTTTACGGATACTTGAGATGTTGGAATCGGGATGCATACGAGTAACTGACAAAATTAGGGTAAAGGAGGGGCCTTGGGATGTTCAAATTTGTGTGAAAACCTTCACAGCCGATAGGGGACCACCCACTTCAAGATACCTTGTTTTTACATATAACGCAGGAAGTGGATCAAAACGCCCCGTATACATTATAGTCATCCCCAAGAAGATAGACACGAAAACCAAGTTTTTTTTGTGTTTTTTTTGTTTTTTTTTTCGGATGACTGTACATTATTAGAATATACTTCAGAGGATGAACATCATCTGTGGTTATGTACCTTTTTTTTTTTGGCGGGTTCAGGGTACCAGGATTTTAACCCAAAGCTAAATGTCAAATGATTGAAAATCTAGTTAATTTCTTCCACCTTTGATCCACTGTAAGTTTCTGGCAAAAAAAAACAAACACCTAATGTTTCCTTTCGATGTTCTCATTTATATGAACTTCCATTTGTGGATCTCAAAACCTATGATATGAATTGGGTGTTGATTTTTAAGATTCTCTAGACTCTAAACTTTATACACCCTCTGGTAATTTACATGGCTATAGAAAATCACCATGTTTAATGGGTGTATCACCTATAGATGGTCATTTTCAATAGCTATGTAACAGTTTACCAGAGGGTAAACCATAGATTCTTTCCAACACTGGTATCAATATTATTATCCCCAAAATTCCCACATTTTCACCAGGACCTCCTGCCACGGATTCTGAAGCGCTATGGCGGGTCCAGGGGCCTCAGGATCCGCAGCCGACTACGTAGTCAACAGGTGAAGTGACGACTGGAAATACCATGGGAAAATGCTGACCCTTTCGGGTTCTGAAAGATTGAGGACTCCGAATCTGAAAGATTCCAAGTCGTTGGTCTGAAGATAAGTTGGAAAAACTATGAGTTTATTTTTGTTGGCAAGAGGGGGGGTCAAAAAACCAGTGGTGAATGGATTTGATAAGCACAATTATTCTAATCCAGACTTCCGCATTCTCAATAGCTAATCCTACTTCTATTCGTTTTAGAGCAAAAATGAAGGAAAACCAATAGATCATCCTGACGCCCA
>BGPT01001261.1:165812-195983 GCA_003297045.1 Symbiodinium sp. clade C Y103 | reverse complement strand
TCTAGCTAACACGTGGACGCTTGGGCTGCCGTTCGGCAGCATCAGCAGCTGCAGCTTTCACAGCTGCTTGCTCTGAAGTTGACAAACCATGGTACCACTCCCAAGCCCAGGCCAAAGCGCTGCGAATTGCCGCATTGTCAAAAACATATCTCGCTCAGATGTCTGAGGCAAAGCTAAAAACATGGTAATTCACCTCCGTGAACTTCACGTCTCTATCGACTGAACTTCACGTCTCCATGTCTACTGGAATACACCCGAAAAATGTCACCATGATGTGTAGGAGTAAGCCTATAACAAAACTTGGATACATGAAACATGTTGGAACAAACTCGTTCTACTTTTTGAATCTTGTTGATATGTTTGTTTTACATCTTTACACTACCATGAACAAGAACAGCTACGAGGGAGCATTTTTCTAATGCCGAAATCCCATCCGATGAAACACCTGTAGAGATGTTCCCGTATTGGATGATTGACAATCCCATTAAACATTATTGATTTGGCAATCAAATGTGGCTTGTTGGAAAATGTCCCACTTATAGTTGATAAACCTCTATTTATAGTGGATGTCCGAGTTCTATAGCCATGTTTGATTGCCGGAGAGTTTTTTAACTGGTGTTTCTTTATGGCTTACGCTTGGTTTTAGCCAATGAAAATCTTAGATGCCCGCCAAAAAATTACAGTTTTAGCTGGTTAGTACATTTTACCATTGATATCCATTGATATTAAAGGATCTAACCAAGGTTGACCCTACATAAGTCTGGACAAATAATATATGGTTAGTATCCATGATTTATCCTTCGATTTACCGGCACCACATCGCCTTCGCCGCATCAACGCCAGGGGACTCCAAATCTTCTCGCCGTGGAGTGGGCATGGCATCAATCTTCATGGCCTCTGCAAGCGGTCATGACGGGGTCCAACTGTCACACATGGTTATATATACAGTAGGAATCAATAGGATATTTTTTAAATCTATTTCTATCTATGTATATATGTATATATAAATATATGGATAATATATATATAATTGATTGATGATGCATGGGTTCGTCCAAGACTTAGGATTTTCCATGAATTTCCCCAAACTGCTATGTTGAGATAGGTAAACGATTGTAAAATAATGAATGGCCAGTGGATTTTGTGGGGTTTCCCATGATTTTCTACGGCTTCCCAACATCGGTTGCGGATATGATATGGAGCAATGGACCCACAAAATATTCCTTTCTAATGTCTTCATCCACTTTCAATGGTCAATGAGTTTGAGCTGTGACTGTCTAAAGCGCGTTTCGGGGACAGTTTGGGAGGTCTCTACACCCGACCACAATTCGGATTGGTAGATCGTGATGAAATTTGGGACATGCAAGGAACAAGTAATAGCAGGTGTAACTAACATATTCCGGATTGAACCAATGGCCATGGGGACCAAAACAACTTCAAGGTATTTCTCTTTTTTGTGCAGAGGAAACGAATCGCTGCAGTATGGTGATAGTGATATCATGTCATATCAATGGTTGAGGAACACCCTTATGTCATCTTATTTCTATGGCATTTTTCGGAAGCACCGACAACGGGACTCCAATTCTGCAGAATTCCATACACACTGTCCAAAATACCTACTGGATCCTACTGGGCTTTTCTGTCAGCCATTGGAGATCATCATCCTAGGGATGGAAATGAAGATTAATTGAAGCGCCAAATGTACATAACAAACCGGGAATATATCCTTCAGACATCTTCAGACCATCTAAATTCGTGATGCCCCTTCATACCCAAGAAACGACTGATCGGGCGTCGTTGAAAATACCACACATTTGGAACCCCAAACAAGCTGCTCAGCATCATCAGTCTCATGGATTGTGTTGGATGATACTGCCTAAGTAGGTATTTGCGACATGTTTCAACTTGTGTCCCCAATTCTTATCCCCTGTTTATGTTTCACCTTCTTTGTGGCCGTTTGATTTACCCCATTGTTCCACCTCTAAATGGATCGTTCTTCAACATCAAACCTAGGATTTGGATTATTCTGCTAAGGAAATATATCATTCCATGATGGAATTTTGTAGTAGGCCCATGATTTCCTTTGGAATAGGTGGAATAGAAGTCATCCCATGTTCAATCCCGTTTCTTTAGTCACTTTCTGCATCCTCATGGACCCTGGGTCCCACCCTGGGTCCTCAATCGCTTGCTGCAGCTTCTTATGCAACATCCCTCCTTTGGTGGTGTCTTCGCCGTCAGCCAGAAGCCGAACTAAAACCATCCCTGGGCTGAGCACGGAAAGGGCCCGTGATCGCGATGTTTGATGCTGTGCAAAATGAACCTGACCCTGTGCGCGTTTAACGTAGCTATACTTCTTCCGATATTCCGACCGCTCAGAATGAATCAAAGTCTTTTCTGGGCCACTCACTACATGAATTTACAGATTCTTGGAGGGTACCCCGAGCAACGTGGCCGCCTGCCATGAAATGTTGGCTTAAAGTAGAGACGTGCGCTGCCAGCAAGTCCGATTTCTCCACCGTGATGGATTGCCTCGGCTTCTGAAAAATAGCTGCGACAAGTTTCGTCAGATGCAGCACATAGATCTCAGTGTAGCATGCACACAAGCTCATAATTAATCAGAATATATCAGAATCATATATCATTCATCAACATATCTCATCATGACTATGAAAGTTATAGCTAGCAGCTACAATAAAGAAAACCATAACAACAATTGAAACTGGGAACCGCAGGTCGTGCACTCAGAGATTGTTCATACCCAGCTGCTCTGGAAATCGCAAGAGACAATCCAAAGCTTTCCGCCGGTCCTGGCTGAGAAAGGTGGTTACAACTGGTTGGTCAAAGTTTCTCAAATCTGTTTACAGAACTGTACATATGTATGTATGTATATATATATATATGTTGATATGTTTCCCACCAACAAAAATGGGAGTTTCCATTCCGTGTTTGATTGTGTTTGGTTCCTTCAGTGTATGGGACCTCTGAATTTGTCACTCTGGTGAAAATCAAAGGTGTTTAAACCTAGGCGATGTTGGCATAGCATGCCCACCTCATTTATTTGGCTGCCTGGGGTTGACCCGTTGGCAAACTGGCCATGACTGAGCTGGTGGTTTCAGGGTTTCAGAGCAGTCTGGATGCAGTTCTCCCATGGTTCTTTGGTCATTCAACACCAGAGTAAAGTGATGCTTCTTTGCGGCAACTTGAGTAGGCATTCCGTGCAATGCGAAGGTCACCCACGTCTACTTGCGGTCGTGACCATCCTCAAATTCTCTAAGCAATCCCAGTTGGCACCAAAGAAGCTGGGTCGTAAGTAGTACAAGCTGAGTCAAATTTCCAAGAGCTGGAAATGTTCAGAGGATTGAATGATCAAGTTCTATGGGAGGATAACCATGTTCGACCCATGACTAATCATGGCCAATCCCTCCATTGCCCCCATTGTAGAAGTTCTATCTCTTGTATTGTTGGCAGCTTCTCATGTGAAGCTATTTTGGTAAGAAAGAACCACTTTTAAGCTATTTCCCTTGTATGGATCCCTTGGTCTTGATCGAACACATAGCCCTCTCTGATTGGTTTTAATTTCCCTGGATCTTCATGTCTTGCCTTGCGGTAAACCCAATCATAAAACAACATGTCATAAACCCAATTCCATTCCGTTTTATTTACATGGAGACCCAATATCCCATATGCAAAAGATCAGATGATCAGATTTTGTCATTTGGGTATAAGTCAAACTTGGGTAACCCAATAAATAGATGACTAAACATGTACTAAAATCATCTAAAATCTGCGGGATTCTGTGGTCCAGTCGTGCCTGCACCACAGGATCATCTTGGTCCAACGTTCCACTGAAGGCTTTCAACAGGAAATCGTGCCTCAGCAACTGGGGAAGTGACCCGCCATCGTATGGGATGATGGGGGACTTTCCAGCTGTGGGATGGTCCCATCTACAGGTGTATACATGTGTAAATATATATATATATATATGTTGTATATATATATATATACACATTATATATAGATATCTCTATATATATATATATATATATTTGTTATATATATATATATGAGCCCGGTCCCCGGACCCCCACCCCCCCCCCCCTCCCCCCCCAATGGTATGGTCCCCCCCCNGGGGGGGGGGGGGGGGGGGGGGGGGGGGGGGGGGGGGGGGGGGGGGGGGGGGGGGGGGGGGGGGTGTGGGGGTCCCTGCTCATATATACATATGCATAGCATGGCATATGCATATGTGTGTAGATCTATAATCATGTCTCTATGCTCCTGAAATTACGTTCTTCGGCTGCAAACTTCAGGAATCTGTCTGGTTTCATGTCGGGGCACACCGCAGGAAATGTGCCGTGGAAGGCTTCGTGAGGCAAAAGGTTGAGAGAAGGCCCGCCGCTGTTGGGCCTGCGGAGTTTTTGGCCATCAAAATCCATGGGGATATTCATCAGCAATAAGGGGAGGTACAACCGTCAAAAATGGGGAGATTAATTTCTTATTCATGGCCTTGTCCGAAAATGCGGGATTTGTGTCAAACTTGTGGTGATTCGAACATGAGCAAATTGAGGCTGAGGTGTTTAACCGCTGGATGGCATGGTGAACTCTAAACCCCTGGTGAGGCTCATTTCACCCTGGTACCTTTCTCTTCCCATCTAGAACATGTTGCCAAAATATACTTGCTGATCTGACGGTCATTCATACCAATCTTCATGTTCATGCACTGTTTCAGATGTGTTGTGTTGAACCTTCAGTACCACAACCTTGCTAGAAAAGCGACCAGTACCAGGGGCTAGAAAAGCCGTTTGCAAATGATGTGCTTCATTCAAAAAGTGATTTTTTGGCCATTGCAATGTGTGACAATCAGGGAGGTACACCATGACATTGAGAATCATTTTGGTTGATTGGGGGTATTCCGGCTCTGAAACTTTATTTTCTTGGTGCAGTTTGATCCCACTTTGCTCCGTGCTCCGTGCTCCTGAAAGCTGTTGAGTGCACCCCTCCCCATGTTTGAGAGCAAAAGCCCCCCTGCTTTCTCCAAGTTGATATTGGCTAAGTATGGCTTGAATGGCTATAGATAGATACATGGAGGTTTCCTAAAATGGGGATAGCCCTAAATCCAGCTATTGGAGGAACCCCCTTTTTAGGAAACCCTCATATTTCACGGGCTATCCCCATGTCATGCCCACGTCATCCCGCCGTTTGCTTCGTCCATCGCAGCCTGTTTTGCGCCCATCGCTCTTTGGATTGCGGACCGAAAGCTCTCCACAGCGCATCCTCCTGGCAGGTCTCAAGGGTTGTTCCTCGATCATCATTTTTCCATCAAATTCATGCAGATCATAGGGTAACTCAGTCACTGCTGGTCAAACTTGGAGACACCAAATTGATTTGGACCAGTACATTAGCAGAAAACAGCCGAATCTGTGGCTCACTGAGAAAATCCTGAGTCATAAATCGAGAATAAGATATAGAAACTAGGCTATCATAGGTTATCCATTGATATTCGTAATCTTTCTGAAGATAGCCCAATATTTCATGAATAATAAGTAGGTTGAATCCATGATGTATCCCAATGTGCACCTCGTCGTTGGAAGCTGCTGCATGTATCAGCGATGCAACGCTGGCCTGGAATTGGTCAAGAAATGCACGTGGAAGACTATGAGATCTCTGGCGAACTTGTCAAAAGATGTGATTTACTTTGTATGTATGTGTATATGTATAAACATGTGTATATATACATATATATATATATGTACATGTATGTATATATATATATATGTACATATATATGTACATATATATATGTATATATGATTATATGTAATTATATATATATATATACATATGTATATGTATATATATATATGTATATATATATATATATGTATACATACACAGTTTTTCAGAGGCTTGGAGCAGAGTTTCAGCGAAGTATGGCAGATAACCTCCAATCTTATTGATCTGACCGGAAAGCCAAGGCCTATCAATTCATTGGTTCAAGTGAGGGTGCCTGAGACAGTGTGAGGGACTTTGACTGTGTGTTTTCCCCACTCGAAGGGTTCGATGTATTTAAATCCTTGCTCTCTGGTGGCAACTTAAGATTGCTGCAGTTGCATGATAACTCAATGGAAGACAATCACTCATCTATATACATCTTTAGTAATTAAAGGTTCCTAGTCATCATAGTACGATAGAGTGAAATGCCATCTATAGGCAGAAATTCCAAAAAAAAAATCGTTCCAACATATCCGAAAATCAACTATGTGGGTTCCCAGGCTTAGCAATTTGCAAGAAACGGGTCTGAAAGGGTCCTGTATGGTCCCTTGCGTTTCCTGCATGTCACCTTTTGGTGGGCATCAATTAAGATTTCACCACCCAAAATAAGAAAATTAAAAATCAATCTCTCCATCGTTGTCGTTTTTATCCTGTGTTTGGTGATGAACTTCCATTGTACATGTCCCATTTTCGGAGAAAATCTCCGCCCAACACATCCCACGCGTCCAATTGTTCAAAAGAAACGCAATCACACAACCATTCAATACCATTCATGGTGTTCCACCAAATGGGGGTTTCTTCAAAAAAAGGTGGATCCCCAAAACCATGGGTTTTAATACTGAAATGGTCCCATAACTTTGATGATTTGAGGGTACCCCCATGACTTAGGAAACCTCGAAATAAAAACATGTTCAATGCGCCTCCATCTCCGGGAACCGATTCTCCTCCGGTGACTGGTCTGAAACCTCGTCCTAACACCGGTAGCTGAAAAAAGACAATTTGGGACCCTGAAGTTGGGAGGTTGCAACAAAAAACTGGGATTTAACATGATTTAATCTTACATAAAATCAACATGTTGAAACCAATGTTAACTTCACACTTCACATCATCATCATCTTTAATCGGTGTGAATCCTTGTATAACAAAATATTTGAAACATGAGGATGTTCATCTCTGAGATGTTGGATTTGTAGCACATGGGGACTTTATCAACACATGCTGTTCCTCAAAGATGCTGATCTTAACCTCAACAAGGTTGGGATTGTGGCCTTTCAGCACTAAGACTTTGACCTCCAAGACTAGCGACAAAGAACTATAAAGAATTTGGATTTTGACTGCCAAAGGATTGGACATGTTGAAATTATGTCAATTTGCAACGTTGAAGAAAACGGCCTACTAAAGCACTGCATCATGGTGTTTGTATACCCAAATCCTCAAACTACCCGTAGCAATGCGTCAGCACATCCCAAATCTGGGGCAAAATACCTCTTTTTATTTTCTTCTAACAAAACTATTCAGAAAAACACATGGCTTTGTCTCACAAGTTTAAGGGAAAAGCTTCAAAAAAATCCCATCGGTTCAACACCTCCTGTTCTTCCCAACATTCACATGGCCGCAACTGGGGGCGCGGTAAATCTCCCATCTTCAGACACGGCCAGGTCCGGACAGCTCACCTCAGAAGCTTCCAATTCCTCCACCATGCTCGCGATCACCTGTTGACCTCAGTGTGTCCCAAAACCCGCTAGTTTGATGCCAAACCAGGGTAGTCAATGCATGTTCATCATCCCATATCCTCCAAAACCCTTGCCACCATACCATGGTCCAAAAGATATGTAAATCCCATCCGGGCCATCGAATAGTCAGTGCTGCCCTAGGCCGACAATGTGGTGCCCGCCAGCTATATTTGTTAGTCCATAACCTTGATGAACGATGCATCCATCAGAAACCATAGAATTTGCCTATAGTTATCTATAGTTACAATGATAAGTTAGCTAACTAAATCCAATAAAATCCCATTAAAATCCCATTAAAATCCCATAAAACCCCATTAAAATCCACCATTTTTGCTTGGAAAATTCCCCCTCCACCGAACCCATTTCCCCATGGCCTGCTGTCCCTTGTCCGTTCAAAGTTCGGTCCCTACTCCTCCGCCTTCGGCGTTGAACATGTTGAATCCCAAATCCAGCAACCGGCCATGCATCATGTATCATGCTATACTTATGTATATATACATATATATATATAATTATGTATGTATGTGTGTATATATATACACATAGTTACATAATTATGTATGTATGTATGTATGTATGTATGTATGTATGTATGTATGTATGTATGTATGTATGTATGTATGTATGTATGTATGTATGTATGTATGTATNATGTATGCATGTATGCATGTATGCATGTATGCATGTATGCATGTATGCATGTATGCATGTATGCATGTATGCATGTATGTATGTATGTATGTATGCATGTATGCATGCATGCATGCATGCATGTATGTATGTATATATATATATATATATTACACCTTTCTACTACTATACATATTGATTCATCATGATTTATCTATCGCTTGCCTTACTGGAGGGTTGATGCCCACTGGCGCAGACAGCAGGAGCCTTTTCACAGAGACCTTGGAAATATACTCCACGAAGTCCGGAAAGGAAATGCTCTGCTTGCCTCCAACAGTCCCGTAGAGTGAACTCATGATCAGTCATGACATAGGGTTTCAATCCGTTAGTGGGATATAATATGATATAATGAGAAATATCAGCAGCAATATGATACTTGGATGTGTCTGCAAATGGGGCTCATTCCCAAAATGTGTCTTTTCTACTTGAGAAAAGGATTGATTGCTATCTAACCGGTGGATTTGGGGGTAAATCCAGACATCTGTCATGACACATCTGTCATGACTCATGACACGTGAATGCACATGAGGCACATATTTTTCCTGACACTTTGGCTCGTTGATTTCCGGCTCCAAAATTGTTCACTTCCCCCTTGCGCATCTTTCGGAGTTTAAAAAAAATCTAGCAGACAGCGGTCTGATCTTCCATTTGGACATCCAGAAATCTGGTATTTACCCTCTGGTAAACAAACAGTTTGCTCTTGAAAATGGCTATAGAAATAGTGGAATTTCCCATTAAACATGGTGATTTTCCATGGTTGATAGGTGGTTTGTCCCAATATTTATAGGGTTTCAACCATCCAGTGCAGGATTTCGTCCAACCACAGTAGGTCAAATTCGGTCCGATTTTTCAACCGTGCAGTGCTTCCCCGACGCCTCCAGCGATTTCCTCCATGACTTCGTCCACGGTTTGGCCGTTGGGCAAGACCTCCACTAAGGGTCCTTCTCCTGTGGCGATGGTGAAAATGACGACTGGCAAAAATACAGATTTTAATCTATTTCTAGCATTAACCATCCATCTAGATATAATGGGAATATTGATATAATGGGAATGTTGATCCTCTATATCATAAATGAATCGGGTGGAGGGGGCAAAATTCGTGCTAGCAAAAAAAACTTCCTTATATTACAAAATATGGTTTGATCCAAATATAGACTATTGATGTCTGAGAAGCTTGGATAAGCATTGATAAAGCATGGTAAAGCTTACTAATCTTTACTAAAGGAGTCCAGCTTTTTGGAAATTCGTGCAAAACTGGTTGGTCATATAGTATATCATTGGATTGGTTGAAGGGAAAATCTAAACCGGAAACCATGGATTTTTCCATGAAATGCAGAGGTTTTCGGTTCCAATTTTCCCTGAAAAACCAATCCAATGATACAAAGTCAGGGGAGGCAACCATGGCTTTGTACTTTCAAAATAAAGAGGATCCTGTACAATTTGTCCATTCGACCACTTTGGACTAATGGTGATATGGATGGGGTTCACTCATGTGCGATTGACCCGCCAAACCCATGAAGTACAACCAAGACTTGAAAAAAATGGATGTTGGGTGAAACCATCATGTTGTTTCCTCAGTTCACCATGTTCTGAGAAGGGCACAACATGGGTGGGCAAATCCGTTTCCTGGGCAAACATCATTGGTTGGTACAGAAAACTTGTGTGTTTTCCCCAAGATATATGGGCTTCCTCTATACTTTCCCTTCATCCAATTCTGGGAAAATACATGGTTTGTTTTTCCATTTGGGTTTGTCTGGAAATAGGGCATGGCCCCCAAAATAGATCGCCACTTTTATTTGTTAGACGGCCACAATTAGGGGATATTGGGGGTAGATGGGTCTGTATGAAAATAGCGCACCCCCTAAGTATGACGGTTTATCATCATTTTGCCTCTTAAAATGTGATAAACAACATGCAGCGTATTGGGTGTATATCCCAAAAATAAACCAGCCCATTAACCATGTACGGGTCATTTTACATCATCCTATTTCTAGGGGTATACCCAATTTCATAGACCTCAAACTTGGGGATAATTGGCTTTCCCACATAATCATCCATTTTAATAGGAATTTCCCTTATAAACCATCCATTTTTGGGTACCCCCATTTTAGGAAACCACCACATTATGCACCACATTTATCCAGTTTTTCAGGTACAATAGCGATTCCTGGTGCCAGGAAGTCTCCCAAACATCGCACCTGAGAGCATAACCCTCAGTTCGGATAGGGAGATCTGACCGTCACCATCCACGTCGAAGACGTCAAATGCTTCCTGCGGACATGGAAAAAAATTGTGGTTTCATGGTTTTACATGGGAACTGAATGGGGAATTGATGGGGTTTTAATTGGATTTACTGTAATGGACGTTTAACCATCAACAAATGAAAATCTACTGGGATTTCATGGAAATTTACCCTTTGGCAATCTCTTACAGTCTGGGCAAATCACTAGATAAGAATTCTCCAACTTTGGTGCTTCCCATCGTTTTGAGAGCGATAACCCTTATTTATTCATCCTTCTTCTTGATGGTTGAATCCCAGAGTGGTTGTTGGTGAAAAAGCGCATTTGTTCAATGGCTTCATCCCGGAGGAGGTTTCATGGCTTCAAAATGGTCCAAATTCAGGGGATAGTAGATTTAGTAGATGTTTCAAATGGCGTACCACATGTGATGCTTTCGAAACAGCCGAAGTTGGTGCTTCCCTGCACTTGGACCTGGATGAGGGACTCGGGGACCGACTCCAGTCCGGTGGACAGCACCTCAGGTTGGCAGGACTAGGCAAGGGATAACCAACTAAAGTCATGGCGCACGTTTTTTGAAGTAGTTGCATGGATTTATTACAAGTATTGAAACATGAATTCGATCCAACCAAATAGTTTAAGGTCTTGTTTCACCAATCATTCTTGACAATCACTGGCCAGGTCAATGAATTGGTTTTGTTGGGATGTGTTTTGATCCCAAAAAATGCGCAAGTAGCATGTGCATCGCAGTAATCGGCATGGTCAGTCAAACCAAGTACATATGGGATATGTAAAATCTAAATCTATAGTTGAAACAAATAGAAATAAACAATCCAGAAGCTAAATGGACAAATTCTACCCTGCTCAATGGTAGCTGCTGTCAGTTCTGAAGCCGGTTGCACTGGGACGTAGGCGGGTAAAGTATGTAGTGGGCACACACTCTTTCACCCATGTGCTTCATTTGTTGTATCCTTACCAACATGCACCCGGAAATGGAAACACAGCTGGGAAAATATATACCGAACATATCCGTGCAGCACAAGAGATGTAGCTGTGGGGAGAGCTATGGCGACCCAACGTGGGGTTTGCGGGCGCCCATATGGAGCAACAGATCAACAGTTTGACGCTGATGTCATCAAAGTTACAGAGTAATCCCAGTCCCTTAAGCCACCAGCATGGGTCTCAGATGGGCAAATTTCATGTGAATTACCAAAACGTATATTTTTTATGGATTGGTGTTGTGTGAATTCCAATCCTTATCACTGATCATGGTTACTCTTCGGTCCGACCATACTGTACCCGGCACTGCACCACCAAACAGCATCACTCAATGCCCTGGCGCAGCGGCTAAGAACTCCGTGTACCTCAGGTTGCCAACGTTGCAGGGGACAATGGTCAAGTGAGGTCGCTGTAATTGCTCAGAATGGATCAACACATATCTATGATCAATCTTCATTGATATGTCATGATATATCATCACTCAAGGTCTACACCATACTTTTTTGCAGGTCACTTGGTACGGCAAGATACAGTATCCATTCCTCTGGTGACAAAATTGGGATGTAAATCCCCTTTAAAGTAGTTCGTATGCCCCGTCGGTCCCTCCGCTGGGGTGGACCTTTCACAACACCATGGTGCAAGCGCATGTGGCCAGGTCACGAAATACGTCCATTCTGGTCCATGTCCAAGATGGACATCAGCCGTTGTGGGTCCTGACACGCTTGGATAGCCCCACCGTATTTTTTCAATGGGGTTGGAATCCTAATCAACTCCCAAGAAGTACTTGGCAAAAGCTCAGTTGTGAGTTTGGGTAGCTTAATCTTATCTCGTCTTCATCTGTGATTACAGGTGTCCCTGTGTGTATGACTCCTAAGATGCAGTCAGTTGCTCATATGGGTTGGTCGAAACATGGGAGAAACCGGGATGCCCAAAATCTTATGGTTGATTGATCAGTTCCATTGAAATTGCTAGAAATTGCGGTGAATTGCTCATTTTGGGGACAGATCCATATCTGGTAGTCTCAACCTGGTTAAAAATACCCTCCTCGTCAATTGGGCTCATCATCCTGGGAATATTTGGAACATAATCAAACACGTGCAGTATTTTGAAACAACGAACCAGTTTTAGTAGTTATACACCCATGATCTCCATTTTCATTCTAATGGGTTGATGATATCTCCATTTTTGATGCTTAAATCCCCACAAACCAATCTTGCAGTTCCTTTTTGCCACGCTGCCTCCACGTCATGGGCTCGCGGCTTGAAACAAAATGTGTATTTCGACCGTCAGGGAACGCTTCGCCGGTCGCAGCTGAACCCGACCCGAAGGGATCGGTTCACAGGTCCCACCGTCGTGGGATGTTTCATCCGTCTCAGTCCATCAAAACTCACTTGGTCAGCTCCTTCAACCTCGGATTCAAAAAGGATCAATCATTGTATTTCAACAAATCCCACTAGATTCTCAAAGTTGATAAGATTCTCCATTAACCACAAGAACATATTATATGTATATATATATATACATTCTTATTTATTATATATACACATTAAATGATATTATGTATACATATGGAGGTTTCCTAAAATGGGGACACCCCCAAAACCATGGGTTTCAATGCTAAAATGATCTACTTTTGGATGATTTGGAGGTACCCCCATTTTAGGAAACCTCAATATATCCTCCGGTAATCAAACATGGCAGCTGGATATCCCCATAAAGCGATATTCCTAGCTGGAAAGTCACACAAAAACTGGAAATTGTCCATTACCATGTTTGATTATTGTATCCCCACCAATCACTATTGACAACCATTAATAACCATGCATCGCCATGAATCAGCATTGATCACCACTAATTACTATTAATCATCACTACGCACCATGAATCACTATAGTCAAATCACTGGATAGTTCATATGGAGGTATCCTAAAATAGGGGTACCTCAAAAAATGGTTGGTTTACAGTGGAAAATCCCAAACAAAACTGGATGATTTGGGGGTACCCCCATGACTTAGGAAACCTCCATATCTTGCTTTGCAGGTCCTGGCAACTCACCAGGTGTAGGGCATGGCTTGAACTTTTCGTTGGTTCCGAAGGTGTACTTGCAGGCCGCCTTGCCCGCCACACGACCAAAGACCACGCAATCCTTGGAGCGAAAAAGGTTCCACAAGAAAACAACGCAAATGAAATTGTAGGGATTTCCAAAATCCTTCGGCAAGTCAAACGTTGTAGGAATCCCCCACAAAAAAAAGGTTGGTTCACCATTTTTGCAATTGGATTGTCGTCCTATCTTTTTTGGGGGTTGCTATTATATTGCAAAGCAAACTGTGGGAAAGTCCCGGTTCGGAAAACCAGAATAGCAATGTAAACCAATCGGACTGAAATGAAGAAGAACACCTTAAGCCATCTTAAACCCCAGGATCCAGCAAGGAATTGCCACCCAAGCGGTTGTTGCCATGGATGCCGCCCGCAGCCTCCCCCGCCACATAGAGACCTGGGATAACCTTTCCGCTCTTGTCGACGCACTCAGCATCAACGGTGCATTCCAGGCCACCCATGCAGTAGTGGATGACTGGAGTAATGATGGCAACCTGGAATCTCGACAGAGGAGACTTCGGGCAATGAGATTGTCATAGGAACTTACTAGTGTCATTGGATTTTTGGTTCACTACATGTGGAAAGAATGCTAGGAGATGTAATGAGATATCGAATGATAGTATATCCTATAGTATGCTATCATCATTTGCTGTGTTGTGGTTTTGTCGTTGCGAATATGGCAGCTGTCCTTTTCCCCCACCTGCCAGGTGATGTTTTCTAGATTTTCACAAAACATGCTGGCGTTCCTCTTCCTC
This sequence comes from Symbiodinium sp. clade C Y103, assembly GCA_003297045.1. Classification (NCBI taxonomy): domain Eukaryota; class Dinophyceae; order Suessiales; family Symbiodiniaceae; genus Cladocopium; species Cladocopium sp. clade C. The sequence goes on along the minus strand of BGPT01001261.1, from coordinate 181,703 downwards.
TTCTTCAGACTCGGCCTCCTCCTCCTCCCTCCTCCTTACCATTCTCCTCGCCAGCTTCCCGCCAGCATGTCATGGCCAGTTTGTGTGCCAGTCTCCCCCACACAGCCACCCTAAAGCGAGCTTGCCAGCTCTCTGGGGCGCACCAGACCCAAGGACTGTGGTAAACCTAGTCAAAGCTGGAAGGCCATCACAATACCAGTAGATATCACTTCTCCCCCCGCTGTGTCGGATCTCAATCTCCCATGGTATCGCAGGTTGAGTAGGAGGGAACGAACATGAAAAGAACGAAGCTGTTCATGCATGATCTTGTGGTGCCATATCGTATACATAAATCTTCGAAGCAAGATTGTCTTGAAACGTTTTGAAGAATGACCTCCAAATCCTTGCTGCGCGCGCCTCCAGGTTCAAGCCAGAATGGCTGTTTGAATCCACGGCGATACTTCGTGACACTTCTGCAACCAACATCGTTCCTCTCTGGCTCAAAAGATCTTAAAACATACTGTAAACGGTATGGACAACCTGGCAAGTCCGGCCTGCAAACTACGTAGTCGAACAGCAACAAAAACTCGATGCAAATTGCTTAAGGATTGAAATCCCAAGTCTTCAAAAGTTCAAATCAAGTCATTCATGACGGCTCTGCCTTGAACATATTCAGATTCCTTATCAAACTGGGCCATATCCTTCTTGTTCTTCTCCAGTTGTTTTTCTCACCACATCTCACCCAACCATGACGTCTATAAAATCACTACTCTTGTCCCTGCTTTTCTGGAAACTGCTTATCTTATAGTTTGAAGCTGCTAGCTAGCGGTTCTCTCTATAAAATCATGCTGTCTATAAAATGGGTCCCCGAACTCCAAAATTCAACTTAGATAAAACGTTTCATCGGGGTGGAGGACCCACGTGATTCTATACGGAGGTTTGGTAACCCTCTAGATAGAATGTCCGAGAATTATCCTGATGAAAAGATATATGGCCGATAGAACGACAAATAGAATGTCAGAATGCATGTCGGATAGTATGACAGAATATATGTCAGATAGAATGCCAGATAAAGTGTCAGAAAGAACGCCAGATGAAATGCCAAAAAGAATGCCAAAATGACATTCGCAGAAAATGCCAGATAGCATGTGAGATAAAACGGCAGATAGAATTTCATAGTACGTGTGCGATAAAAAAGGTCAGATAGGATTTCAGAAAATATATGAAAGAACATGTCAGATTGATAGAATGTCCGAATATATGTGAGATAAAATGTCAGATAAACTGTCAGATAGAATGTCAGGACGTATGTCAGATAGAATGTCGGAATATAAGTCCAGATATATGCCACTGTGAGGATCCCACGAAGTCAAGTAATTTGCAAACAAGACTGTGGCCATTCGCAAATTCCCTAAGAATCATCGAATCAGGTGATTGCCCCAAGGTCACCCCAACAATGGACATTTGGGTATGTGCTAGGTCATTGACTCCGCAAAACATGGAGAGTTATACTGCTTCATACATGTCGAATAATTACCCAAACATTACATGAAATGACCAACAACTAGAAATTGTCTATGTACCTGTGACGCTAAAATTTTAGATGCAATTCCAGCATCAGTGCTGAAGTTTGATTGTCTGTTGTCGGTTTCCCCCCCAGGTCCCACGTGACACCGCGAGCTTGAAATACAAGCGATCAAGTATATCAATATATATGTATATATATATATATATATCAAGTACGTTGAAGTGTTCTCAAGATTCCCAAGTTCATTGGATTGGTTGAAGGGAAAATCTACAGGAAAGCCCTATAATTGGTGGTAAAAACCATAGTTTCCTGTAGATTTTCCCATCAACCAATCCAATGCCAAGTGACGTTTCGAGATGTTTCAGTTTTAGCCTCCCAAGATGAAAACTGTTGGGCCCCGCTGACTTCCAAGCAGCATAGAAGGGCTCCGTGGCCACCTTGGATCCATCCTTAGCCACAGTTGTTGTGTGCTGGACCATGACACTGCCTGAACCCTCCAGGTTGTCAAAAAGTATGAAACTAATATCTAGACATAACAAGATATAGTACTATAAAGATCTATAAATCAAATCCCATATCTTCAGGTTGAATGCTAACATCTTCAGGGCTTCAGGGTCCCTGTTTCAAACAGCTTTGGCATGCAAAACCTATGGTGAACAGCCACTTACCAGCTATGTTTCATGCAAGGGCTCCAAGGTTTTGATCTATAGCCGTGGATAAGAATCTAAGGGTCAACCTTCCAAACTAGTCATCGTTTCCAATTTATCAAAAGGCACATGTTTGCGGGGAGGCATCCCATTTTCGGGGGAAAAAAAAGCGCAATGGCACGTTGACTGCAAATCGAATCTCGGTATGGCAAATTTCAGCAGGAAAACCATGGAAAAAATGCTGATCTTTGATCAGGGTTGCTTCCAACACCCCAAAGAATCCCAAATAAAAGGATGGTAAAAGCACCAAGTGTCCACCCCTGTGGCTATGATTTACCGATTGGGTTGGAGCAACCAAGATACTGATGCGTATATTTAGATATATTTATATATGTTTGATATATTTATAGTCGTCATATTTAGTGATATTTAGTGGCTATAATAAATACAAGCATATATTATGTATATATGAGTCATATGAGTATATATTATATATTCAACTTGATATTACATTATAGCCACCTTCTATTGATGGGCCAAGGTTCGATGATGTTGTGGAAGAACTTCTTGCCGCTGCCCGTCTTGCCACTGGGTTCATCCCAGGTCTTTCCCGATGGATAGGCGGGGAAGGGGCCGCCATCTGGGTCCTTCTCCTACCGGGTCGGACACATCACATGACTCGCGATGCGTGCTCAAAATGGCGGGATATGTATAACCACCGCGTTTCATCGGACATGGCTGGTTGGTAAATCCATGAAAATCCCCTATTTGATCGTCTTTGAATATACGAAATGGATACAAACCGTGGATTTTTCCGATTTTCCTTTGCCATGTGAGATTCCCAGAGGGTAGGCCTGCGAACCCCAAGCCGGACCGATGCCGAAATAACCAACATGACCAGCAAAGGACACGTCAAGCATGGCATGTCAAACATGCGTCCGACACAGCTGGTAGCTCAGTTTAGCACATTGACACATTGACAACTGTGCTAGTCACTGGAATCATTTTCTCACAAACTAGGTGGCTATGGGTCCAAACCCCTTGCGGCCTGCTGTTTATATCCAAAGCCAGATGAATTTGCACAGCTGGGTCTGGCCAAGGGTCCTGCTTTTTGGCAGCCTCGAAGTGCTTCTGGTGCGCGTCGATGAGTGTTTGCAAAGGCACTCCCATGTCCTTTGCAAGGTCCTCTCCAGTTTGGTAGAACTTCATCACACCACGGCCAGTGTAGTGCTTGGCATGCCAAATGATCCTTGGTACCACATTTCGACACATGGCTAGGGCCGTCCTCCAACCCACTGCTGAATCCCAAATGGTGCTGGATTTGGATTTCCCAACTTGGATCTTTCAAGATACCCTCTGGTAAACTAACATATAGCTATTTGAAATGGCCATTTATAGTTGATTTTCACATTAAAAATGGTGATCTTCCGTAGCTATGTTAGTTTACCAAAGGGTACATTCACATCCATTTGTCCCTTTTTGAATCGATTGTCTCACTCTTCTTTCCGAGGCTCTCATCGGCAGCAGCCCTGTTCAAGCAAAGGCGAAAGGGTGGTTTGTTCTTCCACATTTCTCCAGTGACATAGTCCCTGCGTCCCAACCTCGGTGCCACCAATCAAAATCAAATGTTTCACTGAAATCACTATTGTTGGGTTGCACATTTTTGGGATAAACACACATGTTCTAACTGGTCCGATCTTCATCTTGGTTGGAAGCTAGACTGCCGGCAATAATTGGTCTAGAGTTTTACGTTTTTTTCGTTTGGACGGTATACACTCTATAGCTCTGATATCTAAATATATTCTAGACATCATGGTGTTGACCATCATTGCGACAGGAGAGGCATGGTTGGACAAACCCATCCAGATTCCCATGTTCTTCTATTTGGTACCCTCTGGTAAACTAACATAACTATGGAAAATCACAATTTTTAATGGGAAAATCCACTATCAATGGCCATTTTCAATAGCTATGTTAGTTTACCAGCTATCCCAATTGTCGATTGATGTTCATGGTTCAATCACAATCCCCATCTTTGGAAAACCCAGAAGATCGTGTATATAGTATATAGTATATAGTGTATATACAATTTTATGATTCTGTACATAATATACAGCATATATATCATTCTATCCCATGACCCCCATCAATTGGATTATTCAATGTGCAGTAGTTATAGCCCATTACATCCCATCATTTCTTTTCCTGGTTCATACCCCAATAAATATTGATCAATCATATCACATCTTATCACTTTTCCTATATTGTCATATGATGTCATATGATTTCTCCATATTTTGCGGGATGTGTTTTCCCAATTGTCCATGACATCTTCGATTTTCCACCGGATTTTCCCATGGATTTCGCCAAAAACCTCTCCCACCGGTCACCGCCACGGCGGCTCGTTGCAGAAGCGGTTGCCGGCGGCGTCCAGGACGATGCCTCCCACGCCACGGAGCGCCTCGGCGGCCAGGAACTTGACCTTCGCGTCCGGGTCGTCGGGCTTCACCAAGCCCGTGGGGTGGACCTGGCGATGGAGGATTTGGTATGGAAAATGCGCCATGGGAAATCCCTAGGCACATGATTTGATCCCTATGAAAATCGAATTGATCCCGAAAATCGAATGAATCCCTCGATTTTTCACTATGGTTTGAGAAAATGACAAATCGAAGGAAATTCACGAAACGAATCAAGAACAGTAGATATCACTAACAGTCCTGAAATAAATGTCTACATCATCATATACCAGGTATTGGTAATTTATCCTCTTATTTCCTTGCTGCTTATATGCATTGGGACTTTCATCTGGAACCGAGAGTCGGTTGTGCTCAAGGGTCCCAAATGAATTATATATGATTCTGCAAATATGTTCCCAGTCGTGTTCTCAAACAGTGAATTGACCAAGGGGAAAGCTTCAGAAAATGATTAAAAAACAGCGTACAAAACTATTTCTTGGCCAGGCCATAAAACAAGTCCCGTTCGTGACCAAAAGCACACCAATTTTGACAGAAAGAAACAACAGCGAACGCTTCAGCGGTTCCAATATCACCTACCAAAGTCACACCTGAACCCATTCCAGGTCGATGGTAGCGGCACCAATGGCTTCTCCCATCTTGATGGCATCACCTGCAACAGTACCGAGAGAAAATCAACTAGAGAGTAGGTGGTTCAGAAAATCTAGTTGGGTGGTTGCAGCTTGAACCTTTCATGAAAAAGAACACTCATTCCCACAAATCTCGGATCTCATCGAAATTTGAAGTCTCACGTACCCAAGGGGCCTGTGCAGTGCTCACCGTTGGTGGTGGGCAGATGCAGCAAGTCTGGGCGGTAGGTGGCCAGCAGCGAATCGGAGCCAAAGTCTGCCCCAAAACCGCCGGAGGCCAAGACCATGGGGCCGAACTCCTCAAGGCGTCAGGGCGGTGCACCGTTGGTTGGTAGGCAATAAGCCACTGGGGTATACCCCATGTAACGGGGGGTTAATATGTATAAGTATAAGGTATTAACGTATTAACCTCTTGCCAACTGGGATGCACCCCCAGTTGGAAAATGAGGCAATTTGCCATTGGAACAGAAGATAAGAAAGTGCCTGGGCCGCGCCAACAATCTTGGAAGATGCCACGTAATGGTCCCTCGAAAGAAAGACATCCTTGGATTCCTCTTATGGGCTGGACAATTCTGCTCACCTACCAACAATATCATTATCTCTTCCACACCCCAAATCCACTTCAATAACCACCTCATTACATACAAAAAAACACGTCATTAGTCCTTCAGCCCCTCAGCTTCTCCCAATCCCCATCCGGATCTGCCCAGTGCCCTCGCCGTGCCCGGCCTTCACCACCTTTCCAGCCTTGCGATACTCGCAGCCCACCACGTTGCGGCCGTTCTGCACGAGTTTGAAGACCTCTGCCTTCGTGACGATCCGGGCACGGTGGGTCTTCTCCGCGACCTTCATGGATCTGTTGAAGATGTGGAATGATATATCTACTGTGTATATCATATATAATATTGTATATGTATTATATATGCTATCCTTGTAGTTGGAATATGGACCGAATACGAAAAAGTAGGTAATATCCAAATATCATATACAGTATCGTGTCTTTGACTTGAACTATGAACTGTATGATGGCTATTGACCTTGCAATGATGAGATGGCGATGTTTCTGGGGTAAGATAACGGCGGATTGATGGGCAAAGACAAGATTGGTGCTAGGAATATTGTCAGACGTACATACAGATACCCATGTCCACTGACAATGCTGATTAAAAAGAAACGTTTGGTAGGCAAACATGGCAGTGGACAAAAAACATATATGGATCTATGGATGACTTCCCCCTGCAAATGCCCATTTCGAGGGGATTCTCCATTGCCACGTTTGATTTTCGAAGGGTATCTAATGAATACATACTGTATACTAAATGTCCCCTCCGTAGCGTTCAGAATCATCAGCTCGAGTCCTTTCGAGTTGTCTCAAATTTTGGAACCACATTTCATTCCATCGCTTTACTCATTCATGATTCAATGGTTCTAAAACAATAAAACAGTGATATCCACCCTAAAAAACATACCATATTGATCCATATTGGTTGTAGATCCCATAGTGTCCCATGAAAAATTGCCGTCATGGCTAGTTTCATACTCCATAAAGTCCCACAAGTTGGTAGTCCTATAAGTCCCATTTCAGCCAGCACTGTTGACTATATACCCATCATTGGCAGTGTCCACATGGTTGACTTCGATGCTGAAATCACTTGGAGGATTCTCTTGGAAGCCCAAGACATCCACCTCACTAGATCAACCCTGAACTGTTTTTTAGTTCAGAAATTGACATCAATAAAAACATATAAAAACCATCCAATAATGCTTAAGTCCCCAATGATCCAATCCAACCGAATCCAAGCCCCACCTTCTCCAACATCTGGATCAGAGCATAGGTGATGGTCATCCCTGGGAAGCGCTCCTTTCCACGGTGTGTACCTCGGAGCATGGCAGACTTGTGACATGTGATTATCATTGGATTGGTTTAAGGGAAAATCTACAGGAAACCATGGTTTTTACCATCAAATATAGGGGTTTCCTGTAAATGTTCCCATTAACCAATCCAATGAGATTATCTACCCCGGTTCATGACATAGTGCGGCTTTCTCCAAACAAGGCGTAGACTTCACCATGATGATTCAATGACGATGTCTAGTGAGAAAATGATGATCCACCATCATCCTATTCTCAGACGCTTTTTTTTTGGCGGATTCCCCGTTTCCGGTGGGTGTTTCTTGGAGGAACATCCAATATCACGACTGGGACAATCGACGACACAATTCCGGCACTCCAAGAAATTCCATGCTGTGGATATTGCTCAAACGGCTCAGCCAGCAAATGCGATTTTGCGCTCAGCGTCTTAAATGCTAACCCATAGCCCATACATATTTCTGGATAGGTTATAATGTTTCACTAGCCTAAACAGTCCCGCAATGAATTGGGATACTTGCCCCAATCCCAACCCTTCACCATCTGTTTGAACATGAACACAGCTGCCAGTTCTCGATCTTCACCTAACGATTCATGATGTCATACAAAGCCGGTGCTTCCAAACCTTCCCAAATGAAGGACAGTCAAACATCATTGAAACCACCTAATATATAGGCTGAAATCCCCATCGTCTGGTTGGTTGATATATCACCAGCAATTTGTTGGTTCATTTCAATCCAAGTCCGGGAGAATCAGAAACCAACTGGGTTGTGACACGGATTTTTCTCAAAATGTGTTTGTTCACGAATCTATGATGATTTAATGCGAATCTAAACCATACAAGCTGGGGCCCCTTAGATAGCTAAGTTGGTTTATACCTAGATTGACGTTTGGGCTTATAGTAGATACAAGTACATCCAACTAGTTCATGGGGCTAAATCAACAAAGATTTCACTGAAGGGCACCACCTTTTAACGGGACCAAGATGCGTGGCTGTGAGTGTCCACCAAGGCGTGCCACCAAGGACAAATCCAAATCAAACTTGTCCACCAACCAGTCGACATCTGCGGCGCTGTTCACGCACAGGACCTTCGGACGTCGGAGCGGAAACGATCGGCTCGTTTTCGCAGGGGTGGATCATTGTGGATCATTGGATGGATTAATTTATAGCACCCCCCATAAAGATGAAAGTTCTACAATTCCACTAAAATAGTGATATAAATATTGTCTTTGTTCCTTTTTTTGGATTTGTTTGGAAGGTTATAGGGAAAAACAGTGCTGGAAAACCATCTTAAAACATGACCCAGAAATATCCAAAAATCAGGATCTCCTGAACAAATGTTCCCTTCAACGAATTCTGAAAATCCAAAGGGTGAAGCATGAACTTAAAGGGCGGATCAGGGCATATTACGAAATAAAATTTAACAAGAACATAGGTTTGAGAAGAGGAAAAGGAACTTTGCAGCAACAGCTCTTGGGATTTAAGCAACGCTAGAAAACGCTAGTCAGAAATGATAGAGTATGTGATTGTATAGGATCAAAATTCATTTGATGTGAGCCAACATCAAGGGGTAAATGTACAACTCCCGGGTAGATACTGCAGCCTAGCCTTGAAGATCGGTGGGACAAGGCATTTCGAGGAGACAAGGCAAGCGGTAAGTAGCAATAACAAGGGGGCGAGGTTCCCCAGGTCCTAAATGGATAACCTCCGTTGAACATTGAACATCTTTATAACATTTTATAACTATGGTTTCCATATGATAGATGCGTTGGATGAGACTCCCAACTGGTGAAATATGTCTATCTTAGCTTCATTCTTCCTCGGATGATAACGATGCCGGTGTGTAGGGAATGATAACTGCGGGTCCTTGTAGCAGCGTCACCTTCGAATATGAAAAAAGATATATACAAGGTATACGTATACAACAAATAAGGTTCCCTCTGCTGATGAAGACGCTCAAAGACACACATTAGACCTTAGAAAGGTTTGGTGCACTTTGCTAGTCCACACATATCCCATGTTCTTAGGGTTTAGTGTAATTCTTGAAAACCTTACTTAAGATAGTAGAAGTTTCTCGCCATTTCTGGGTGCATGTGAATATTTGAAAACCAAATGCAAATCGGTTTATAGCTAGCGAATGGGATAGTACATGTATATTTATATACATAAATATATGTATATTGTTATGTGAATTTATTTGTTTATTCATGTATAGTATGTATTAATATGCATTTACATACATACATTGCACATGAAAGTATAACATGATATCTATGTACTATATAGATTGAGTTCACAATCATATTTAAACATCTTACCTTTCTGTGTGTAGACTTAAGCTTCTTTACTAGATTTATCATTTATCTATATAAATAGATTTAAATGTATAGATTAGTTCTTGTATCTATACATGATAGTACTTGATATTAGCCCCACAAGTCATCCGTTTCGCATCCTCCTTTTAACCTCTTCCCACCTTGGCCAGTTCGGGCTTCTTGGCACCGCCCTTGAGCGTATCAGCCACAAAAATGTCGGCTGTGTCTGGGATGGACTTGCTCTTCTGGGTCTTTGTGCCTGGCGTGATGATATCTGATGGCTTCGCCAATGATTTGTTGGGCTTCTATTTTGGGGATTTGGTCTTGGGAATGAATTTCTGATGGCTTGATCTCTTGGGTTTCAAGCTGTGTTTGTTGGGGGATCCACAATTCAGTTGGATCTATATTCTAGTATCGTTTATATTGGGATTTAACCCACAGCTTTTAATAATGGTTGATTTATGTTGATACTGAATATTGGGGGAGTTGTAGAATGGAAACAACATGGGAGCACAATAGCGGGATATAATGATTGGGGATTAATCCCAAAGACTAGACCACCCATTCTGGAGTGGATGGTTCTTTATTGTGGATCCCACCTGATCCAATATATCCGATGTTTTTTTTTCCTGAGCATCAATTAAAGACTCCGAACAACCAAAACATGAACAGTGAACCATAGAGCACTTCATGCGGCTATCAAAAATCATCCTCTTTGAAAACTATGACCAATTCACCTAGTGGGTTTCCGGAATCATAGAGGTGAAACCTTCAAAGGACAAACTCGATACACACTGGGGAGTCCAGTAATGAAAAAAAAATAGGTTGGAAGAAACCAAAACCATCCACAAACTACCGGAATGCTGAAGGTTTCATAGGACTTTGCATTTCTATTGGTTTGAAGGTCCAACTTCCTTTCCGCTTTTGTTTGCAGCTTGCTCCTCCAAAAAATATCAAGATCTTCCAAGTTTTTTTTGATTCAATGTCAAAATCCATATGTTCCCATTTCAAAATACTCCAAGATACAAGGCACTAACCGCCATTGTTCAATGTCTACCATCCATTTGTTGCAAAACCCACCGAAGCAGGGAAACCCACAGGCCTGCACCGTTGATGCCACTGGTGGCCTTCGTGCTGTTGCCACCGCAAAAGGACGACTTGTCCAGCAGCAAAGTACGGCCTGGCCGAGGCATCATGGGGAGTCAACCCAAACCCACCAGGTCGGTGAGTCCCCAAATGTCCCCAATCATCACCGTTTGGGTTTATGGATAGGGATGGTTTATGTAAAGCAACATCCACAACAATAAGTGCGAATCTGAACCATCTACGACACGTGATTCTTGTTGGTTTTCACCTTCACCTTTTGCTCCATCCATATATATGTTTTTCTGGTGGCATGATACCCCCCTGATGATTGTTTTTTCTACGCACCAATGTTTATTGGTTCAATCACCATTTGTAGCCATTTATACAGGTGAATTTGTGTTTGATTTGATGCGGCCATTTATACCGTCATGATCCGTCAAGTGTCTTGCTTAAATCACCATAAATAATCATGTATCGCAATTTGCAAATGAGTTTCCCCGTTGTCATTTCCCACTTTGAAGATGGCCATAGATTGGAGATAAATCCATTCGTTTTGTTGGTTATCTCACATCCAAACCCATCTAGACATAAACATCCCCATCAATATTGCCGCCTCTCCCCACAATTATCTGTTGTGGTTCATAAGTTTTCCCATTTGTCTGATGGATTTTGTTGGTTCCAAGTCCCTGCGAGATCTGCCCGTATTCAACTTAAAACGGCCCATCTCTGGGACAAAATTCATCATTAGATTTTGCTTCAACATCTATCATGTTTACCATATCATAATGTGATTCATTATCTATTATCTATGCATCTACTGTATGAATAGTATTTCGTATCGTTTATCATTTATTATCAATGATCATCATCTTTATACAATATACACATGTTTATCATCTGTTTATCATATGTATCGCTGCAAAAATCAGCAGGTTCACCGGTGCCTCCAAGCTCCACCACTTGGTTCGCAGCAGACATCCCAGCCAGGCCGCCGCCCACCACGATCACCTGGGGAAACTTCCAGGAGGTTCCAACCCGACGTTCCAACGGTAAGAACGTAAGGATTCAAGGAATTCAAGCGGCAAAGTCGTGGTGTTTTATGGTGTTTCATGGTGTTTGATGCTGTTTTTGTTGTTTGAAAACTAAACTTGACTTTTGAATTTTGACAATGCTGGCCGAGTTTTGTGTTTCACCAACAAAGATTTACCTCTGACAACTGATCGGAGCAATGGTGAACAAGATGCAATTCCAGGGGAAAGTAATTCCAAATGTCTAGTTGTCCGGCCAGCTTCCTTTAATTCCAAAAGGGTAAGCACAAAACATGGTGATTTTGTTTGGAACAGAACTGATGGCATACGACCTACAGACTCTGGGATAGTGGGTATACACTAAGCTACCTATCAATACCTTGCAAAACAATCATCCTCTGCACTCTGATTCAACATAGCGGAAATTAAACATCCATTTCCAGTTGATTCACGTTTAGTAGTGATCCCTATCAAACCAGTTAGTGCAAGGTTGAAAGTGTAAACCGGCAAGGGTGTTGGACATTGCTCGCCTGGTTTGCTGGAAACACAGCCGCCATGTCGATCAAATGCAGGACGAGAGAGGAAATGAAATCACCAAAATGTCTGCGGACGACACACATTTGGTAAACACAGGTCTGACTCAGCTCCAAGCAACATCTCTGAATAAACTACTCAAACCTTTTCGAGTCAAACCATCATATTCCCTCAAAAGAATCAAATGTTGGACTATGTTGGACTGCCCTTGCCCTCAAAATTTGGACCCCGATACGCATCTGCCTATGATTGACGATAGAATACCTGTAAGAACATGAAGGAATTTGTTACAAATCATGAAACAAACAATGGTACATAGTACATACATACAAAAGTATCCAAAAATTACCTTCAGATCTATGGATTAATGGCCTTTTCACAGCTCTTCGAATTTGACCCTGGCCGGATCCAGCCGGGTCCTCAGTGATGTTGAGCTGTTGCAAGGCCAGGCGAAACTCTTCAAAGTCCAAATTGCCCGACCTCTTTGGATGCCAATCAGCAAAAACAGGGAACACAATGCCGCTCTGTCGGCGATGTTCCGTTAAAGAAAATGTCAAAAGATGGGGAGAGCCTGAGATAGCAAAGGGAAAGGAAGACGTTTTATGACCTAGATCCTTTTGAAGCAATGTTCATCGCCCAGCATGGGTCAACATCCAAGTATATTGTCAGCAGCTTTTTTCATGGCTGAAAGGTAGATGTCACGAATAGACTCCATCAAAATACAGCACGACAATGGCTACTGAATACCAATCAATCACACATTTGTCCAACCATTTGCTAATTGGTTAATCCATTAACATCCATTAGCCAATTAACACATTATTAAATCATACCACATTAATGTCACATTAATGTATATTGATGTGAGCTAATCAACCATGATCTTTTTATATAAGCAGAATAAACCAACATTAACCAACCATTCAACTAGGAATGCTTGAGCCCAGCTGGAACAACATTTGTTTTCACCCTCTGAGCCCGCCCAGGGACTTGTCTGTGTCGATGGCTTGAAAGACCTGCAAAACAATGGGGAGATGATATGATGGGTACTAGTACACTGGGGATATGCCCAAAAATCAGTGGATATGTGGTATGGAAATGGTATTTCCTGGTTGTTGCCAATTCAAAGCCCTTAAGTGGATCCTGATTCCAGCCGTCACTAACGATATGATGTGCATCAGCCTGGAGAGGAAAAATCCTACGCTGGAGCCACAAGCACGTCTTTCTCTTCGTACCGGGAAGTATAACATAGTATAACCATATTGCCTGGTGCAGCTGGAATCTATTTCCTAAAGCAATAAGCTGTTTAAGATTTGAGAGTCACATGTATTGCTTCCCATCACGCTAAGATGCACCCAAACTGTAGTAATAAGTGCCAAGTTGTGCTCCCAGTCATATCTACACTAACCTGGGAAAAAGTGGTCATCCTGCTCGAAGAATCAGATCCTCATGGACAAAAAGTCAATTATTAACTTTCGATCAAAAGATGCAATCGAGGTTTTGGGGCTGGTTGAGGAATAGAATTTGATACCACCTGCAACCTGACTGGCAGAGATGAGTACGATGAGCCAAAGGATGTTCAAACAGTGAGGCTCTTGTGGGAACCGCCAAAACATAGCTTGTTGATGCTTGTTGTATCTCAAATGAACCAAAGATCCTAGAAATGATTTCTATATGGTTGTCATCATAGAAACATCCGGTTTTGCGAAGATCATCTTGATAGAACTCTGACTGAAAACCTGCTTCGCTCAAAATGCCCTGCCTGGAAAACGCCCTGCATATCCTTCATGCTCAAGCCAGTTGCAACAGCAAACATCGCCTGCAGGCGATTCGGTTTGCTATTAAAGCCTCTTAAATGTTGATGAGTGAAACCTCAGATTCAAGGATGAATCCGGAGGGGAAAAACATGAAGCTCCCACAAACAAAACGCATAGATATCTCACTAGTATCTGATTTCCGCGGCAGCACAAGCCCAGCTTGTGATCCAGAAGCCCAGGCCGTATGTGAATTCAGATGCAATATGGTAAACCCGAAGCCATGAACCATCCCCAACATGGCCATAAATGGGTGGTACACGCCATCCCCAAATGGTAGGTTTATTGTTGGGTTTGCCACCTTGATCTGATTGTAATGTGATGAATTTTCCGTCCGAAAACTTAAATCTGCAAGTTGACATCTGACGGATTCACATTTCAGGATTATTTTTGGAGACTTGCGCATGTCGACAGATCGCACAAGTATCGCACCACATATTTCCTATGCGAGATGATCCCCTGGTCCCCGTTTGATGAACACAGTTGACTTCCAGAAATGGCAATTCGAGTGCTGAGTGGTTGGCATGGGTATGATTGGTGAGATCAAAGTTTATCTCAACAAACACTCACATAAATAGTCATTGGGAACTTCCACGAACTTCAGCTTTATGGTCACTGCTTGGGACTATATCACAGTCAAAACACTGTGCTTGTATTGGACTAGTATAGTTCAATCTCAACCAATATCAACCAACTCAGCTTACATGAGAACCACGGGGATACTCCCGGTTTCATTCGGTTGTGCCGTTGCACATACAGTTTCTGACCGCTTGCGATCAGTCGGATCCTCCAAACAGCTTCCCACTGAGGTCCCCGCAATCTGATGGAAGCAATTGGCACTGCCCAAAGCTTCGATCTTGGCCTGCCTGGCGGGTTTTTGGCTACACCATGCTACACCAAATACCGCGTCTTTCAGTAGGGCATCAATGAGAGACGTGTATGAAGATGCTTGCACAAACTATATATGTGCATGATGAATATGTTATACTTGTAAACAGTTTTTGCAAATTTTGATGGGTAATATGAATAGGGTCTGCATGGTTTTCTAATGTTCTCTAATGTTGTCTATAATATATTCATGTATATATATATATATATATACAAAACATATCCCCCACATCCCCAGAGAACCCGCAGCCGCATCCCCAACCTGGCAGAGAGGTCCGGCGGCTGCAGCTGCAACTGCGGTTCGGCAAACCAAGCCAAACTTCGGCATTCCTGGGACGCTTCGCTTCTGAAGCATCAACTGGATGCCTACTTTGGGCGCATCGATACATGATTTGCATTGATTTATGATGATGTATATACCTATTAACACTGGTCATTTTACAGTTCACTACCTTAAATTACCAGAGGGTAAGAGAATAAGGAGTAACCTGGTTGGTGGTTGAGCCATCCCGCAGAAAAATATTGTCGAGTCCTTGACTTTTTCATCATGCCAAAGACGGTTGAATTTTGGAAACCATAGAACCACCAAGCAGTAACGGGCTATAAAATATCGGAAATCCGCCGACCCCGGCCTTGCAAGGGGGAGCGCGTCAGGGCAGAGAGATTGCAACAACAACAACAACAACAACAACAACAACAACAACAACAACAACAACAACAACAAGCCTCCAGCAGCAGCAGCAGCAGCAGCAGCAGCAGCAGCAATGTGCAGCAATGTGCAGCAGCAGCAGCCTCCAGCAGCAGTAGCAGCAGCAGCAGAAGCCTCCAGCAGCAGCAGCAGCAGCAGCAGCAGCAGCAGCCTCCAGCCTCCAGCAGCAGCAGCAGCAGCAGGCCTCCAGCAGCAGGAGCAGCAGCAGCAGCAGGCCTCCAGCAGCAGGAGCAGCAGCAGCAGCAGCAGCCTCCAGCAGCAGCAGCAGTAGCAGCAGGAGAGAGAAAATTGAAAATCCGCCGACCCCGGTCGACAGCAAGGGGGAGCGCGTCAGGGAAGAGAGGTTGCACAGCACGGACAGCAGCCAGCAGCGGTGTTTTCCTGCAACAG